>WPAB01000126.1:0-202911 GCA_010134655.1 Fragaria nilgerrensis
TAAAATAAATATATTGCATAAAGCTCATTTTCTAGACATGTCCATTCTTCTCTGTATTGTTTCCATTAGCAGATATATATTGTCACCAACTATAAAAGCGTGTAATTAGCCTTAGAAACCTTACACATGCAATAGCTTTTCAATTTTCGGAGAACAACAAACTTGAGAAATGGTTAGAGTATCAGGTTCTTATTCCCAATTCTCATGATCACATTGCATGTGTTGCTGCTATCCGAGGGTAGTTGGGCGAGTCCAGACAGAGTGATGAACATAACCAATGATTTGGATGAGTCTATTCCGCTCACCATTCACTGCCAATCAAAAGACAATGACCTTGGGGAACACGAGCTCCAATATCACACCTCCCTTCATTGGCAATTCAAATCCAATCCTTTCCCTCCGTTCACGGTTTTCTGGTGCAGCATGTCGTGGCAAACTATCAACAATGGAACCTTTGATGTGTATTTTCTGGTGCAGCATGTCGTGGCAAACTATCAACAATGGAACCTTTGATGTGTATAAAGCCTCAAGAGACGATACTCGGTGTGCGCAGTATTGCATGTGGAAAATCAGACAAACCGGAGCTTACTCTTTTGACGAGGGTAAGCAGAGATGGGATCTCATGTATATTTGGCAAACGATATGTGATCGATGAGATTACAGAAATGTTTTACCTAATTAAGGAGATAGAATAATATCCATGCCCAGCTCATTGAATAAGGGTTTGCTAGCACTCATTTTATTTTCTTAAGATCCCCATGTTATTCGTATGTTCGAAATTTCTGATGTCCTATATTTCTCCATATAATTTACAGGACGCAATCATATTTCTTTTTGCTTTAGTTTTTTCCTTACACATGCAGCAAAGACCACACAAAGAGTGTGGCATTTAGAGGTGTTGCAATCCACTCTTGTGTGGCAATTTTCCCCTCATCTTCACATTAACCCACACTTGCCACACATAATGAAGAATGCAATACCTCTAAAGGCTACACTTCTTGTGCGGTCTTTGCTCTATATTCTTGTTGTGTTAGAAATACAACACATTTACAGTCAAAAGTTCAAAACGTGTAACAACTAAAATAACATTAGTAACGAAGATCTCTCTCTCTCTCTCAAAAGCTAGTGCCACGGAAAAAACTTGCGTCCAAACCAATATGGAGGCAGCCATCCATACTCATCTAAATGGTTTGACACATGTTGTTTTCCTTCCAATCTTTTTTTTATTATTCTTTGCAAAATAAAAAATAAAAAAATTAGAAGTCGCATATTAAGACCTAAAAATGGAATGATTAAGATTGAAAAATGTGATCGAAAAGTTAGTCTAATGCTCAAACCCTGAAGTAATCTACGTACATATTAAGTCATAACAAGGGATATATATATAGATATGTATACACACACATATATTAGGTTTAGGGTTTATATAAACCCTAAAGTCCTAAACCCTAAACCCTTCCAGAGCGGTGTCCCGCTCTGAAATTAAAGTGTGGACCTCCTTATTTCGCTCATTTTCAGGTCGCATTTCCATATCTCAACTGTACAATGTCTAGAACATAGTGTGTAGATCATTTTTGCAAAGTTTCATCTAATTTGAAGATCATTTGGGTACCGAGTTAGATTAAATAAATCAACAGAACAAAAACTGTCCAAACAAAACCGTTCGTGAAATCACGATTACATTTAATGGGATAAAACTATAATGGGATGATTGAGATCTATATTTATGGAATTGATGAAAAAGTGAAAATAAACTTGGATTTAGATTAACATAGCTAAAATTATTATATAGGGTGAATAAAGTATTTTGTGCGGTGTATTCTTGTTAAAAACTGTCATCAGTTATTCAATGTAAATGGATTTATTCTTCCCTAATTTTATTTTTTACCCTAACAAGGCCACGTGTAGTCGAGATTCCATTAACAGCGCTAACAACGTCTATATCTCAAAATTCGAATTCGAATGCAGAACGAAATCGACCCCTCACACGTGACAATATTTGATTAGTTTTTTGGGATCGGAGGTCAATAAGAGCGCTCATTTCTCATTTCAAACTTCGCCTTCTATCTCAAATCCTCCAAAAGCTTAAGGAAAAACCCACACACACAGAGCCGTCACAAACCCTAGACCATCCCCAATTCAGGTAAATCAGGCCTTCGATCTTTCTTTCATCTTCGCTCAGATCGATCTGAGTCGCCGTTAAGTTTTCAATTTTCCGGTGACGGTTTTGTCTCCGGCAGTTTGAGTTAGCCCTAGTTTTGATGGAGATTTTTCGTTTCTTTGAAATTTGAGATCTCATCTTGGTTTGAATTTGCCGTTTCAGAATGCCGGCGGAGTCGCGATTCAGATTGGTGAGGCCGTTCGACATCGCCGAGGCCTTTGCTCAGAGGCGAACCGGCGGTGTCGGAATTCTTATCGAAGAGCGTCCGGAGCCGACGAGGCTAAGGGCGCCGGCGCCGGCGGAAACTCAGGTGACTCAGAGGCCGCTAGGGATTTGGGCGAGGACGGGTGGTGGAGTGGCACCGAGCAGTTTGAGGACTCCGGGAACCGGACGAGGTGCGTTTGGGATGATGACTCCCGGGAGAGAGAATACTCCGCCGGTCGGAGGGTCTAGCCGGAGAAGGGGACAGAGATCGAACAGTGCGTTACCTTCTTGGTACCCTAGAACCCCTCTCCGTGATATAACTGCAATTACTAGGGTAAGAATCGCTTTCTCTGACTTCTGTGTTTGTTTGATTAGTTTTAGGGCTTCAAAGAATTGATATATTATCAGGCTGGTAGTGTTCTTTATTTTCTGTATATATTCATTTGTTGCCCTTTGGTTGTGTGTTGTGTGATCTGTAAATTGCACAAGAATTTTGATGCTGATTGATCTACAGCTGGGTCATTGTTTGATTACATTTAATTGTTAAACCAGCAATGGTGACTCAGGGGCTTAACTGAAACTCGAAGTGCGGTATACTTGTTTGCTTGGTGTATTGTACTAAGAGTCACTGGACTGCCATGGTCTCAGTATCATTATTTGGTTCAATTGGTTTGTTAAACAAAGAATCTTGTTGAATACATTTCATGGTCTCAGGTACATTATTGGGTGCAATTAAATGTGTTCCAAATTTCAGTGATTCATACTTGATTTTTCTTTGTTTGATTGAGTTATTGATCGAACAGTTTTATTGTATTGATTATGGTTGATGTATACATACGTGTCTCAGCTTTATCGAGTTAGATCAAATAGATTATAGTGTTCCTCTCTTTGTAGTCTTGTTAAGTTATGCAACAAGTATGTCATTTATTTGGTATTAATTATCAAACTAGCCTCTCATGCTATTTAGTTTCTAAATGAAGTAATGCTATTGTTGAGTTCAGTTCACTCTATTTTTGTTGTGCGTCACCATTCCTTTGTCTGGCATTTGCTTCCTCCATAGAAAAATATTCAACGGGACATGTGAAAAAGTTGGTGAAGTTTTATGTTTACACATTTTTGTTTGGTTCATAATTACACTTTGTTTATACTTTTGGTTCTGTGCTCTCAGTTATGAAATTAGCACCTCTTACTTATTTCCATGATAAGATTTACTATATATATGTAGTATATTTTTAAAAAGTGCCTTATACTATGTGCTTTCTATTTAGGCCATTGAGAGGAGAAGAGCTCGCTTGGATGAGGAGAATGGTGAAACTCTAGAGGGTCAAGTTCCATCTCTACAATTTCAGGATGCTCCTCCTGAGCATCAAGTTCTTTCTGTCACTCCTTCAACCATTAAGAAGAGACCTTGCGCACCTCCTTCAGTTCTTAAAGTGCACAAAATTCTGCTAGAGGTGGCCAATCAGCCTGATGAGGGAGAGTTTCTTACACCACAGAAGAAGCTGCTGAACTCGATTGATAAAGTTGAGAAGGTGGTGATGGAAGAACTTCAGAGGCTGAAGAGGACCCCAAGTGCTAGGAAGGCAGAGAGGGAAAGAAAGGTTCGGACTTTGATGTCAATGCGTTGAGGAGAAAAGGAGTTTGGAGAAAGAAGACCCTCTACAGTAAAAGTTATCACCTTCTGGTGATACATTTTCTACCTATGCAGTGATAACCACAATCACCTTCTGGTGATAATGCGCAGTGAAATTATCACCTTCTGGTGATAAATGGCTGTGAATATATCACGTACTGGTGATGCCAACTTTGGTTTAGCAAACTTGTGGTTTTCTGGCTGCACTTCGTATCTTGCTGAAGGTGTCTTTACTCTTTAGAATTAGGGTCATCAGTAGTCAACTCTCATCACAGCTGAAATTCAGTTTTTGGTGGTGTAGTGTAGTTTTGTATAACTATGGTTTTGTTTCATTACATCATTGTTTGATGCATGATATGATTCTAGTTTAGTTGGCTAATCTAGTTGTAGAAAATGTATTTGCTTGAATATCTTGATACAACGATACAAAATATATAGCAACACTTTTGTTGCTGTTACAAAGAGAGTAAAGTGCATTTACATACAGCAAATCCTAACTGATTAGTGATTATAATTCAGGCAATAACACAGCAAGTCTATTCTAGCAATAACACAGCAGATTAGAAACTGATTCTATTCTAGCAATAACACAGCAACGTACGTGATTGCAGCTAATGATTTTATTCTCTCTAACAGCTTGATGAGAAGCAATAAGAGCACCTTTTGTTTGAGCCTTCAAACGTTGAATTTGAATTTTGGAATATTCTTTGGGTCTAATGATAGTATTAACAAAGAAACAGAAATTCAAACATTCTTGACGAACGTATGAGACTTGTACATCCATTTCACTTTGTTGCGTTCGCATCTGTTTTTCAGTTTGACAGAAACTAGGAATCTAATATTTGTGTGCAGTTCTAATTGATGCAGAATATCAACAGATAAATTCCAGAGAAGGGAAGTCAATGATGGTGAGCAAATAGTACTGGTGTATACTTCTGTTTCTCTATCACTATAATCGGTTAAATTTGCTTCTTCCTTTCAGCAAACACTATATTTCAACCTCAAATGGAAAAGGGTGTTGGTCGTAGTTATTATTTGGGCTGCTTTTGTACTTCTTCAAATCTTGAAGGCAAGTTCTCTCTCTAATGCTACCCCTTTCTCTGTTTCTCTTGCTGCTTGCATTTTTTTCTAATACTTTTGAAATCGAGGGCAGAATGATATGACTACTTGCAGTAAATGTTATTGGGTCCTCGTCTGCTTACAGGCAGGTAGTAACCTTGTATGGTACAACTATTTTCCTAACTCTATTGTGCTGTGGGGACAGTCTTACCCATTCTGTTCTTGTGTTTTGGTTTTTGCAATTTCCTATAGCATTTGGGTTGTTTGGATATGAAGCAATCAAGTTGTACAAAGATTACAAGAAGAGAGTGAGCACAGGGAATTTAGAATCAATTTGTGAGGCTTCAATTGCATGGACTCCAATGAACGTAGCATTTTGTGCATTCTGTGGTGTATTGGGAGGCACAGTTGGGGGTCTGCTTGGATCTGGTGGAGGATTTATTCTTAGCCCTCTCCTACTAGAATAGGTGTTATCCCACGGGTACTTCAATGAACAGGTTGCTAGTGCAACAGCTACATTTGTGATGATGTTCCCAGCATCTTTATCGGTGTTGGAGTTCTACCAGGGCCGGCCCTTAGCATAGGCCCAAAAGGCGTAGGCCTAGAGCCCCCAATTCTATGGGCCTCAAAAAATGTTCCATAGATGAAAAAAAAACAATTATTTGGCCCTAGATGCTGAGTTTTTCCTTCTGGTTCCGCTAATCTCTCCGAGTCTCTGACTCGCATTCTCACACTCTGAGCCTCTCTCTCTTTCTCACTTTCGAATCCATGTTACCAGGGAAATCTCTCCCTAATTTAATTCCATGGAATGAGCTAATATAAGTGGCGGGTTTGAATGATTGAATGAATGAATGAATGTATATTCTGATTTGAGTAATGCTAAGTGAACCACCATTTGGGGAACCACCTAGAGCCCACCTGACGTGGCGGCTGATGTGGCATATCCATGTCATCAAAGCTTAATTTCTTACTTTTTTATATTTCTGTTTTTCTTATTTACTATCATTCATTTTTCTTTTAGTTTTGTAATTACTTAATTCTGTTTTTATCTCTAAACGCTATTTTTTTAGTTTGTTTGCTTCGACGTTTTCTTTTGCTCTTCTCATCTCACGTCGATCTCCTCTCAGCCCTCACCTCCTCTCAATTGATCGGCTCTTCTTAATCAAGCATCGGCAATAAAAGTTTTGCCCTATTCCACACAAGGTTCTTAATCAAGCATCGGCAATAAAAGCTTTGCCCTATTCCACACAAGAAAGGGGGATTTTGATACGAGGAAGATCAAGTTCATTGGTTGGTTTCTTACGAGAAGAAGTCATTTTGATACGAGCAAGATCGAGTTCATTGGTTGGTTTCGATACGAGGAAGATCGAGTTCATTGGTTGGTTTCTTACGAGAAGAAGTCATTTTGATCAGTCCCTTCTTCAGCCTTCGTTATTATGGCAGGCCAACACAGCAAATAGCTTTATTCTCTAAACCCTATTTAAATCAGCTAGGAATCTTTTTCTATTTTCTAATGGATGTTACCATGAGTTTTTGGCTTTTGGATGAAGTTTTGCATGACGTTGTGACCATTAAAGTAGGAGTAGTTTATGCCTCTGAGCTCTGACGCTCATCTGGAAGTTCTATTGCTAATGAGAAAAAGTTCTATTGATATTTGATCTTTCAAAACCTGTTTCAATTACATTAAGCATCAAGTTGTTCAATGCATGAATAAAGTCACAATACATTTTACCTGTCAATTCATCTCGAAACTCTTTGAACTTCGAAGTTGTGTAAATGTCTTGTGCTTGTTTTTCCATATTGTAATGAGTTGCACCGGGAAGACTATACGAGAAACACTTGAAATCTTCATAGTTTTCTTTTTCCACCTTGCTTCTCAATGCATTTTCATATTGCTCAACAAATTGCTTCAAGGTAGTCTTGGAATTGACATGGCCATCAAAAAATGAATTCATACTTTCACTTCGCTGTGTGGTAGACATTCCTGCCCAAAAACAATCTTTGACATAGCTTGGAACCCAACGATCTCTCTCCTGATACATGACATTTAACCAATCATTTTCATGTAGCTTATATTTCGTAATCATCTCATCCCAATGTCTCTCAAACTCATCACGAGATAATGAATCGTAAACTGTATTTAGCAATGTCATCGAGATAGATTCATAATCAGCATATCCTTTCAACTTGTCAGGAATCTTCTTCAATATATGCCACAAGCACCAACGATGCCTAGTATTTGGGAAGACAATCTCAATGGCATTTCTCATGGCTCTATCTTGATCAGTAATTATACCACCAGGAGCATTCCCAGACATGCATGCTAGCCAAGACTTGAACAACCAAACAAATGTCTTGGTGTCTTCACTTGAAATCAATCCACATCCAAGTAATATTGATTGGCCGTGATGATTGACCCCCACAAATGGAGCAAAGGGCATTTCATACTTATTCGTCAAATAAGTGGTGTCAAATGTAACAACATCGCCAAATTCCTGGTATGCCGCCCTACTCCTTGCATCTGCCCAAAACAAATTTCTCAACCAACCATTTTCATTTATATCAATCGCATAGAAAAAATTAGCATTCCTAGCTTGCATATCTAGAAAGTAAGTTTGAACTGCAGTAGCATCACCTTCCTTAAGCCGCAATCGCCTAACTTTTTCAATGTGATTTCGAGCATCTTTTTTCAAAAAAGGCACATTCTCATATCCATGAGCTTCAACAACAATCGAGTTAAAACTCTTGTTTAACCCTATTCTGGCAACATCGTTTAGCTCAAGCTTCCTCTTTATCGATGAACTTAATTCACGATTGACTGCGAAATAACGAGATTTTCTCGGACTTAAACCATGATTATGCTCAAGCTTTGTAGAATTAATTTTCCACTTTCCTTCTGTGGTAATACCAAGTCTAATAAGTGCCTTACAATCAGTCTTCAAACTTGGATGCGGCTTTAGGGAGTTACTTGACTTGCTTTTGAATTTTCTAGATCGGCCACAAGCAATAGTAATATATTTTATGTTTCCATTATCTCCCTTTCTTGATGTTCTCTTTTTGACTGGAAATCCTAACTGCTTCCCATATTTTCTATAATATTCATAAGCCTCATCAATAGAATTAAAGGTCATCTCAACAAAGGGCTCTTGCATTGTTCTTCTACCTCATTATCTTCATTATTTTCTAAGCTCTTTGACGAATCATCCAATGTTCCTATACAATTTAAGTAATTTTTTTTTTCACATAGTGCCACCAAAACAAACTCTAAATTATCTGAAGAAATTTTTAATATAAACTACATACCTTGATCATTAGTGAGGGTAATGTTCTCCAATTCGTTGGACGATTGTTCCATTCTTTAGGCACCTGAAAACAAAAATAATGACAAATATATAGTGAGTAGTGTAACAGAAAAAAGAAAAAAAAAATTACATGAGCTATCAGTATGAGTAGGCAACACGCAGCAAGGCAAAATATAGCATAATAGTGTGATAGTTGTTTTTGTTCTTTCACGGGAAAATTTAACTACTTTTACAATAACAGTCATTGCTTGTTGCAGAACAAATGAATTGCTATAGAAAATACATAAGAAGAAAACAATAAACATGATGAACCCTAGTTCAAATTCAGTTCCCCTTAAACCTTAATTCCAAACTAGCTCAACCTTGCTAGATCATGGAAATCCAAGATGATCACTTTCCCTACGTTAATATAAGGGCACACACCAGTTCTGGAATGTGCAGCCCTCACAATAACCTCTGCTTCTACAGTGTTCCCAGTAGTCCTACCAGATAAACCTCAAGTGATACACTGATACTAGTCCATTTGGTTACCAAACTTATCTAAATGAGTGCCCAACACCAATATCATACCACGACGCCAACACCTATCTTGATGACTTCGAGTTTGATTCCAAATTAATTACCTAATTAAAGAAGAACTGAACATGATGAACCCTAATATAAATCCAATTCACCTTAAACCCTAATTCCAAACTAGCTATTCGTATTTCATACGCTAGGAGCAAAAAAACTAACCTTGTGTGGAATAGGGCAAAGCTTTTATTGCCGATGCTTGATTAAGAATAGCTGATCAATTGAGAGGAGGTGAGGGCTGAGAGGAGATCGACGTGAGATGAGAAGAGCAAAAGAAAACGTCGAAGCAAACAAACTAAAAAAATAGGGTTTAGAGATAAAAACAGAATTAAGTAATTACAAAACTAAAAGAAAAAGGAATTATAGTAAATAAGAAAAACAGAAATATAAAAAAGTAAGAAATTAAGCTTTGATGACATGGATATGCCACATCAGCCGCCACGTCAGGTGGGCTCTAGGTGGTTCCCTAAATGGTGGTTTACCTAGCATTACTATTCTGATTTTTGGAGGTACTGATGTTAAGTGCCTGGCTGGGTTTAAATGATGCTAAGTGCCTAAGTGAGCAAGGGGTTTGAACCAAAGAGGGGAAATGGCCTTCTCTTATTGCTTTTGCATCTTGAAAAACTTTGTATATTGCTTTCGTGAGCTCTCCCTTTCAATTTGAAAATGGGTTTTGATGTCATGGTAAATGGTATTGTATATTTGTATGGCTCTATGTTTGATGTTCGATAAAAAATGGTTTTGTCTCTTTGATATTGTCATAATGGTACCGTTTTGCAACACAAATAAGAACGATCAAATGGTTAGCTATGTTGTTGATTCAAAAAGATTTGGCTTGTAAGAATGTAAGAAGGGTTCTATTTATAAAGAGTGATATTTGGTTGCGATATTGTTCTGTTACTTCTTTTGTTACTGATCATTTGTTGCTTAAACTTGTGCACTTGCTTTTGAAGAAGAGAAAAAACAGTTTGAGTTTATATTTGAAAATAGGGAGCCCTGGATCTCTTCATCGCCGAGCCCCTGAAATCTCAGGGCCGGCCCTGAGTTCTACCTCCTCAAGAGGTTTCCATTCCATATGGTAGCTTTCCTTTTTGATTCATCTATTGGACAGTGAGTTACAAGTGATTTGACATAGAGTCATGTTTTACTTGTGTATCTTTTGCAGCATTGTACTTCACAAGTGTTTCTATCTCGGCTGGCTTTTGGGGACAGTCTCTTTTAAGGAAAATGGTAACATTTCTCAAATCTTAAAAAAAAAAAAAAAAAAAAAAGAAGAGCATCGATCATTGTATTTGTCCTCTCAGGTGTCATCTTTGCTAGGGCCATCACAATGGGTAAAACACAACCTAAAAGGCTAAAACCATGTTCTATTACTTCTAACCAACTTTTTATTATGTCTTAATTTCGGGTTTCTGTCAAATTTCGTTTTCAAGTATCACGGGCATCCACGCGAGTGTTTTTTTGATAGAAGATGGCGAGTTTATGGGATTCTTAGACTTCTGTAGCTGTGGCTGATCGCTGATAGCAAAGCAAAACTGTAAAAAATGATGTAAATATAATTAGAACTCTTGAGTTGAAAATATTGAACGATTGAAGCTGATCAATAGAATGGTATGAGCATTCACAGGTTAATATATAATTTATTGTAGGTTCTGGCTTCCCTGCCTTGAGTTGCAAGTCTATTAGCATCAGTACTAAACAAAAGTAACAAGCGTTTGTTTGTTGACAAGGGTTGTATATATATACAACCTGAAAAATTATTGAAATAGTTGAGTATGCATTACATATTGTGTAGACAACCAGATAGTGATCTAGATAGACAGAAAACATATGCATTACATAGCCTTCCAGGATGTGAAATCTGGAACTATGGGAATAACTCACCATCTCTAAACCTTGGGACCGAAGGATGGATTTTGCTGCATCTGTGATTTCAGCTCTCTCAACTCTTCTACCCACAAAGAATAGCTCGAATTCTTTGCTAGAACGTCTTTAGAGACCTCCTTACGGTCAACTAACCTGGTTGCATACATTTCAAAGCTATTGAGACTTTCCCACAGCAAAGACAGCTTCCTTACATCAGTCTCACTTCTAACATTAGCTACACACTCTCTAGCTTCCTCCACCCTCGCCCAGAAGCAAGAATCCTGAGTCAAACCTGCAAACTTGCTTCTCACACTAGTGTTTTCTTCCGGACCAACCTCTCTTTCTCTCCACCACCTGTCGAAAATCTCAAACCTCCTCTCTCTTCCATGCTTCAAGTAATGACCCTTGATCCGGTGCATACCTGATCTATAGTACTCTGCGATGTCGAGTGGCTCGACTAGTAGCTTGTAGAACTGGGAACCGTTTACCCATTTTCCTCGCTTGTTAAAATCATGAGGCAGCTCGTTGTTCTCCAGCATGCGCAGCACATCATTCCAAAATCCAGAAAGCAAGAGACGGTTCATGTTGATTTTATGATCCCTTTTCGATGATCCTCGTCGCTTGAAGGAGTCATAGTAACCAAGTTGCTCATCAGACTTATCACAGGATACCATATACCACTCTATTTGAGCTCTGTAAGGTGTGACCTTGGATAGCCTGATGGCTAAGTTTGCACAGTTCAGGCTTGGTGTACGCAGATGTCTCATTCCTCTAGCCATCTTGAGGCAATCTACCGCCGGCCCGGCAGCTGGTTCCTGAGACAAAGAATGAAAGAAATCACTTAAGTACATCATTCATGAAAAAGATAAACTGCTTGCATTGAAATTGAAGAATGATAAGTGAGGAATTGATCGAGCTAATACCTGTAGGCTTATTCCTGATGACTGCAATGCCAGTGCAACCCCTGCTTCATAGCTTGACTCCGGAATCACTTCCCCTTGAAACACGCTTTTCTTCTTCAAGAACTGTGAAGAAATCATCCCAACATACTGTCCATAATTTAGATGATCATCGATGCAGTAGCTGGGATCTGCAGTCGCAAACATCAAATGCATCATTTTGATCACAGATGCTGCATTCTCCACACAAATAGCTCCCTCTTGTGAGCAAAACAGGTAGTTCCCAAATGGCCAATACAAACTATTTGCTTTCTCTTCTCTTGCTTCTGCTTGTGCTACTGAAGACACTAGCAAATTATAATGTGATACGAAGCTGAAGAGTTGAGCTTTCTCTTCCTCACCAAGTTGAAGTGCCGGAAGCTGTCCAAAGTTGCTTGGAGAAGAAGCCAACATAGACATCTGCCAGTACTGCAGCAAGAAATGCAGCTGGCGAGTGCAGGACTCTAGAGGAGCAAAGAGAAGTCTTGGCATGATGTCATACTTAGACACAACATGGCAGAAATTTCCACCCCATCTTTCCCTAAGGATTGCTCGGGAAAGCGATTCGTTACCAAGTAACGGTGAACCGAATGTAATGCAAAGCACCGGAAGGGTAGAAGAGATGGATTGCAGGTAACAAAGGAGCCAAAGAGCGCAGAGTGAGGCAGTTGTTCCTCCTATAGAGTGGCCTGTGATCACAATGGACTTGCTTCCATTTATCAGCGCCAACATCTGCACCAGCCACCATCATACATTTCATTAGATGTTGAAATTCATTAGTCTCTAATACCCCTTATGACTGAATGTATCATTTAACTGGCATCAATGCATTGGTGTTTACACATATGTTAGCCTTCTTTTGTTTTACATATGCAGTGTTCTTCTTCTTATTTTTTTTCTTTGCGCAGGGTTAGTTAGAGTTGAGATTAGTGAAACGAATTGGCAGTGGGAAAGCAGATAGACCCTTTTGTTCTTTCCTATTTGGCATATAGTGTACCAGCTGGGAAACTAGGAAAGCAATCCACCAGTCAAATCAAAAAAAATAAAAAATAAAAAATAAAAATAGTCAACAGTTTCGACAACACGTCTCTCCAGGAAAGGGTTAAATTGCCTTTTGGCTTCATACAGAAAACCACATGAAAGTTTGGTTCGAGTCACAAGCTCCAACATTCGGTCATCAATTTTTTTTTTTTTGGCAAGGATTTGATTGAAAAAGAAGGAAAAGAACAAGAAGGAACCATGGTGTTTGTATATTTTAACTTTGGCTTATATTTTTCGAATAATTTTCCAATGTGTTGATCATATTTCATACACTTATGAGTTGGTTTTCAAATAGCAATGCATGAAAGTCTTCATTTAGTGGAAAAAAAAAGAAGATAAATTATTCTCGACATATATCCCAACTTAACGATTTGGACATCAATGATTCCTAAAAACTCACAAATCAGTATGGAAAAACGTCAAACCGCATTTTAAATTTCATAGTACATAAGAGTATTCTTAAGATGACGTTGAGAAAAATCACAAAATATAAGAAGTTAATGTGTTCTATTGTAATTATTCTATGGACCAATTTGCAGACCCATATCAATTAGTGGTGTCATGATAACGACCATCAAATTAAAACTCAAGCAACATGAGATGAAATTGTAGTTTTTGGTGGACATTTTGAATCCCATCGTGTCTGGCTGGAAACTTGGAATGCTTTGAAGCTAGACAGAATATTTCATGATCAATTTTTGGGGTGGGATGGAAGCTGCCATAGGCCTGGTCGAGTTCGAACAGTTCCTTCTAAAAGGACTATATATGTTCTAGATTTAACAAGATCGATACAAAGGATTTCAGAGTTACTTTTCTTAACCACCACCTCCCTTTCTTTTTTTTCCTTTTTGGTCTGAAACACCACCTCCCTTTCTATACTCTCTTTTCAGCTAGCTGGATGATGGCTTTACATATTATCGTACATGATGTTTTGTTCTCTCTTCTAAAAATATATTGGGAATCATATTTTTCTATGTAATAATTTTGCTACGTCTCTACCTAGAACTTTTCTTCTAACTAATAGCCTCATATATAGCTTAGGAAAAAATTCATATACTAACTACAAAATTAGCTTAAGAAAAACTTCATGTATTAACAAAATCGCTACTAGTCGAACGTGACAAAAGCAATTCTAGAGAAACAATTGTTTAACTTGACTTAGGTTAGTTATATAAAACTAGAAGATTAGAAATAATATTGGAAAGTCATATATACATTTTGCACGTAAATTATTCAATGAAAAAAATGATGAAGTAATGTCTGACCTGGTCTTGGAAAGCTTGGGAGCTACGAAGAGACAAGAAGAGATGGAGCAGGCCTGCATGAACCATCACCGCACCCTCATCTTCTTTTCCATTCATACCACTATTACCACTTTTCGTCAACACCGCAAAAGGACGGTCACCGTCGCCGGCGCCGGCGCTATCCAATGGCACCAAGTTTCTGCAAGTGGAGTAGTACTCGGAGTCGTTCGTGATCGTTTGGATACTGCAGGCCGAGAAAGCAAAGTAGCCGACATCACCGATTCGCTCCGATACGAAACCCGAAGGAGCTGCGGCGTTGGCGAGGCTGCACAGCCTCCATGAGTCGCTGAGCAAAGGCGTCGACGCCAGCAAACTCGCCACCAGCTCACTGCTCTCAAACCTGCACGCATTAGTAGGTTAAGTACACCCATTAATTAGTCAAAAATTGGAAAATTAAGAAAGCAAAGGTGGATTAATCAACGAGTTAGTTAACTTACGGTGAAGCTTCGGCCTCCATGGACTAGTTAGCTAGCTAGATGTTGTTGTTGTTGTTCTTCTTCTTCTTCTTCTTCTTCTCTTTCTTGTATAATGGGGTTACTGGAGTGGTCTTTACTCCAGAGAGGAGAGTTTGAATGAG
Organism: Fragaria nilgerrensis; assembly: GCA_010134655.1. NCBI lineage: Eukaryota > Viridiplantae > Streptophyta > Magnoliopsida > Rosales > Rosaceae > Fragaria > Fragaria nilgerrensis. Next base: position 14,659 of record WPAB01000126.1, read on the forward strand.
ATTCCGCGTGTTTGAATTTGGGACGTACTATTCTAGAGTATTGAGGATTGAAAAAGACTTGTTGGTTGAGTGAGTGGTTTTTTTATATTCTTCCATTTGTTTTAATGGATTCACAAATGGGTTTGTGATCATTTCATTTGCCCGAAATGTGTCCTAATCGCAAAAACAAGACGTTCACATGTGTGGTGCGTGTCTATATATATATATATATATATATATATATCTCCACCTTCGGTGTCGATCTCGCCGTTTCTTCTTGTCGGACGAACACCAGACCTTGATACGGAGCTTCTTCTCGCTGGTGGACTCGCCGGCTACAAATTTGTAACCAACCTTGATCGATCTTGAAGTTTTGGGTGATGTTGTTGCCCAGACCTTCAATCCCGATCTTCTTCTTCATGGTAACGTCGGCTGGGATGTTTTTGGTGTTCATTTGGCAAGCGCATCTCCGTCGTCGACGCTTGAAGGTGGATAAATCAACGACGTCCGCACTTTAAGGGCGGTACAGACGTCTGCCTCTGAACGAATATGTACACACACACACACATACAGTTCTTATCCAGAGCGATGTTTCGGTCTGAAATTAAAGTGCATGTGAAGTTCCTTATTTGACTCACTTAACGGTCATATTTCCACATCTCCATCGTTCAATTGATTATACTAATATATAGATCATTCAAGTAAAATTTCATTCAAAATTGATGATCGTTTAGACCAACAAATAAGGATTTCCTTACCTTAGTTAATGTATAGATCATTCCTGTAAAATTTCATTCAAATTGATGATCATTTTCAAATAAGGATATTCTTACCTTAATTAAGGTACGGATTTCCTTATGGGTCTTCCCTAATTTTGGTTTTCATAGTTTTGTTTCGTTGTTATTTTGTTATGAGAGGTTTTGGTCTAATCCCCCTCTCTTGATGTTTCTCTCTTTTCTTTTTTAATATATAAGTGTTAGCGGGTCATTCCTCTCTCACTCATCTTTCAGCCAAAAAAAAAAGTACGGATTTCCTTAATAGACTCACTTTTTCGTCACATTTTCTTATCTTAACCATTTAGTACCTAGGTATATATGAGTAGATCATCTCAATAAATTTTTACCCAAATTAATAATCGTTAAGGCATTCAAAACTATAATTTAGAGTTAAAAGAACGTACGGTTCATAATGAACAGATTTGGTTCGTTCATTGATTTAATACATTTTTGATACTTTAACGATAACCAAACTAGCTGAAAATTTGCAAAGATGATCAAGTCATGTATATCTAAATAATAAACGGAAAGTAGGTCAAATTATGATCGAAAAGTAGGCCAAATTAAGGAAATCCGTACCTTAACTAAGGTAAAGAGGTCCTTATTTGAAAATGCTTGATATATATATATATATATATATATATATATATATATATCAGACCCGATCAGAAGCGGACATTCGTATGGGCCTTAAAGTGCGGACGACCCTCCGTTCCATCGTCCGGCGCCAATGACGGCACGCCTCCACCCGAGCGGACACCAGAGGCGTCCCCGACCACTTTCCATTCCCAGCGAGATCGATTTGAAGGTCTGGGCAGTAATCTCCACCCAAAACTTTAAACAAGATCGATTTCGCCGGAAAATTGGAATTCGGCGTCGAACGGTGGAGAACGGAGGAACCTCCGCACTTTAAGGACTGTGTGGTCGTCTGCCTCTGATCGGGCCTGATATATATATATATATATAAATATGAAATCCAAAAGTGCACTTTAATCATCAATGTCTTTATTAATGGCTCTAACTTAAGTTTACTAGAGAGAGAGGGAAGAGAGGAGAAAAGTGAAGCCTGCCTCACTATGAAGCCAGAGGCGTCTATAAATAGAAATTACTTTTGATGAACAGTAACTTGTTTGCCACTAATTCACTGTTGATGAATAGTAACTTGTCGGTCACAGATTTACTGCTGATACTTTCGGTGGAAATTTTGACTGGGACTTAGATAGGCCTGATCTTGCTTTTGGATCAGACTTGACTAAACAAACTCAACATATGGATCTTGACTATCTTTATAATCGGCCCACCTAGTTGGATGACTAGGAGAACCTTGATGACTAGGAGCTGATGACGATTCTGATGGAGAGTGTTCTCCTTCATCATCTGTGGATAAACTGGTCGCCTGTTGTAGTAATTGCTTGGCAAATTCTTTTAATTCATTTGCTTTGGAGGATGATGATGAACTGAAGGCTTTTTTCTTGGAAGAGGATGGTGCCTGAGGAGTCTGAGACTTTAACTGAGGGATCGGAGATGCCGGTTGAATAGAAACCAGAGCTCCTGAACTGGATGGAAAAACTAAAAATTCTTCACTGAATTGGGACAAAACTCTTTCAGTTTTGAATTTATCCCACCATTTGACTAAGAGTTGTCGTAAGACCATGTGATTTTCAGATTCAAGTTTATATTGCCATTTGAAAATCCAAGAGATTTTATATTTAGTCATGAATTGGAGAGTAGGGGGAAACCTCTTCTCATATTCTGAGAAGGTCATAACTGAAGTAAATTTAGTGACTGCATTCTGGAGATTTGAGGGGAGAAGGTCATAAGGGCATCCATGATTATTCCACCAATCACCGAACCACATGGGGAATTGGTGATTGAATTTTCTATCAAAATTGAGAAATTAACCATGAATGGCTGGTGTGTGTGTTTAGGGTATATATATATCAGGCCTTTCAAATAAGGATCTCCGGTGAGAAAAAGTGATCGGGGACGCTGCTGGAGTCCACTCGGGTGGAGGCGCGTAGTCGTCAGCGTCGGAGGGTGGAGAACGGAGGAACGTCGGCACTTTAAGGCCCGTGCGAACGTCCGCCTCTGATCGGATCCGTATATATATATATATACAGGGCCCTTCCACTAAGGGATCCCTTTTATTGACATATATGAGGGATTGAGCATTAGACCATTTTTTTTATTACATTTTTCAATCTTAACCGTTCAGTTTTTAGGTCCCAATATGTAGATCACTTATGCAAAATTTCATCTAAATTGGTGATCATTAAGGTGCTTAAAACAACGATTTGCATGAACAGTTCAGGTTTGGCAGATTTGATACGTCTATTAATTTAAGATCGTTCAAAACCTTAACGATCACCAATTTGAAAGAAATTTTGCAAAAGTGATCTACTCATATAGACCTATAAAGTGAACGGTGAAGATGTGATTTTGTGATCGAAAAGTTGGTCTAATGCTCAATCCCTCATATATGTCAAAAAAAAAGATCCCTTAGTGGAAGGACTATATATATATATATATATATATATATATATATATATATATAAGATGTTTTAGAAAAAGATGTTCAAAACATTGTCAGTAAACAAATCTTTGCCCGTTGGCAAGCAATTTTAAGTATTTTTGATTTTGAAATTGTATTCATAAAAGGCAACACATGTCTATGGCAGCCAATAGTTATGTCACCAATCATAATTTCAGCCAGCCATATATATATATATATATATAGACACACACTGTAGTTCGTTTTCAATTTATGCAGTGACCAACTTTGACTCGTACACATAGGATCATTGTATGGCTCAGGGCTTCCATATTTTTGTCCTTGTAGAAACGTACCCAAAGCATAGCTTGTCCATTTTCCCAAGCTGGTCACTTTGATGGATCAGTGTGGCAATGGCATGGACCTTGTCATCACTATATCATCAGGACGCCTCTACTTCTAGTATTAACTATTTGGTCAAGTCAACATAACACGGTTCTCCTTTCATTGAGTGAGACCAAATTCAGGATATGTTATAGCTGAAGTTGATGGATTAATAGTGGCTGTAGCGCACTTGGTAGTACGCACAAAGTATATATACTTCTTCTTCGGGTCATGAATGTATTGATAATGTTGTACGGTTTCTCTGAATTTATGTTCGAAGGCCGGGCAGTCCTTGAACCACATATGCACCAATCGACGATTTCTCATCCCACACCTCTCCTCCTAGCTTCTTCCGTTTCACACTTTCACCTCCCTAGCTCCCTCCCCCATACATCCCTTTTACTCTCAAAACAATGAACCATGAAAAGTGGTGGCAACCAATAATTAACCATAGAGAAATTCTTAGGTGCAACAACTGCACCACATCATCTATGCGACCCATCACTCACAACATGACACGTGTTTTTTTTTTTCACATCTGTCTTCTTCTTCTTCCTTTCTTCGGCGGATCTCCTTCCTTCCTCCCTCTTTGACGCCGTCATTGACCACCATGAAAATGCAAACCAGAAACACTCTCTCTCATATTTCATCTATGGCGATCATCTATGACGATCCGAAGGTCCCGGCCGCTCGCCGAAGCTCAAGGTGGTGGTCCAGTCCATGCTCTCCGCCGTGCTGGAGAAGTCGCAAGGGCTATACAACCTTCGGAGAAGCCGCAGGAACCTTCGGCGGCGTCAAAAAGGAAGGAAGAAGAAGCTTCGCCAGAGAAAGGAAGAAGAAGATCCGCAGGAGAGAGGAGGAAGAAGAAGAAGAAGGCATGTGTGAAAAAAAAAAAACACGTGTCAAAGGGTGGTTGGGTGCGCATGTGCTAGGTGGTGCGGTTGTTGCACCTAAGAATTTCTCTTAACCATAACTCCTTCCTCATCCGACAAAGCCATGTCATTGACCACGACAACCAACTTGAAACCTCGAAGATCTCGAACACTTCCAGGAATACGTCACCCGATCGCTTCCACCATAAATTTCCTCTAAAACTACCCACTTGAACCCGTCCACGACCTGGATATATATCGGCAAGGTTTAAAAAAAGAAGAAAAGAAAAGAAAAGATAGAGCACTTAGCCTGCTATGCTCCACCCATCCCGCCTAGGCGCCACACAGGTCATTTAGGCAGCCGCCTAATTGTCTCTCACCTAATAGAAACGCTTAGATGAAAAATGGGAGTTTTCTCTCTCCACCTGGAACCTAGAAACCATTAGGGAGTCCTAGGCGTTGCCTTTTTTTAAAACACTAGTTGTCTCGACCGAATATTTTATTTCTTTGTTGTGCCAAATAGAGTTTGGCTCTATCTTTATTCCGAAGCGGATTCAATGCACCATGGTTCACTTGAATTAGGCATGTGCATCTCACGTGCATTAACAAACATCAGTTAGTTAAATGAAGACAGAAAAAACGAACTGCAGTAAAAATAAAATTTCAGATCTCTGCTTCTTCTTCATTTTTCCTTTGCTCAACCCTTTTCACTTCTCATACTTACCAACATCTCCTCCTCTTCCTTAAAGCCTAGAGCGGCCATCATGAAATTGAAAGTTCATATATAATGATTTAGGTGGAGGCGCTCCCAACGCCACCCGAATATGACCCAACCCTGTTTGCCACAGTACTCACCAAGGCTGTGCTATTTCTTGGTCAACGGCGGTAGCAGATTTGGAATTTCTCAGCGATACTAGAACCTTCTTCGACCTTGTTTCCATAAACGGGGATAGCAGATCTACAGGCAAAGGCTTCATCTGAGGTTGTTGGGGGAGAAGCAAAAGTCGTGGTAGCCTTACAACTCGCCGGCGAGAGTGATGACGAGACGAAACACGGTCCAACCTGATAATATGGCTGTCGGCGAGTCTAGAGCCCTCTGCCCCTCTTCAACCTTGCTTCCAGATCGACCTCTGTTGAATTTTTCATTTTTTTTTTCTCAGTTGCACCTCGATTTATATTTACTCTAGATCAATTTGATAAACTGAATATCCATCTTGATATGTTTTTACTGTTTAAATAGTTGTTTTAGGTTTTATATCCTCTAAACAGTGTTATTATCGATGTTTGTGCATAGAGAAGGTAAGATTAAATGAATAGCTGAGATCTAATTTTAAGTACTGGTTCAAGTGAACTTAGGTGCATACAAGAATTTTCGTCAAACATAAGGGTAATTGTAAAAAATGAGTTCTCAAAGTTGTAATATGAGTCTTTGAATTTATAAAAAAGAAATTAAGAAATTAGTTACAACATTAGTCATCATGTGTCCTTAAAGTAGTAACTGAGTCCTTAAAGTTGTAATATGAGTCCTCAAAGTTGTAACAACTTTTTTTTATTCACTTTAAGGACACATGATGACTAATGTTGTAATTAGAAAATTTTACAACTTTAAAGACTTATATTACAACTTCGAGAACTAGTGTTACTACTTTGATGACTCATTATACAACTTGATGCATCATACGCATTAACACGTTGTAGAATTTTTCTAAACGTAAAATATATTTATGTATCCTCTATATATTACAAAGGTAATTGTTCGCAATGAGATTTCACAGGTGTAGTATCAAATTTTATAAATAAAAAAAGGAGATAATGTAATAGTTTAGAGCCACAAACTTCGTTAACCATATATTCCGGTCAAAATCACATTGTATGCTAAAAAGGTATAAGGCCACCTAAAGTGTAACAAAATTATAGTACTCAACAAAAACAACTAAAGATAATAGTTTCTTGACAATGTTAAGACATAAACCGGAACGAAATAGAATCTCTCCTTACATATTACAAAACAAAAATAAACTACTCAAGTGCCTTCACATACACGTTGCTTTCATCTTGCTCCATCCCATTAGTCTATTGTGAATCTGCATGCACCTCAGCTAGCTGGTTGTAACACTTCAACCTCACTACTAACATTAGCTTCCCAAGAACCAGCTTCCACGTCCAGCAGAAATCTTTCAAAGTCATGTAATACCCGGACACTTATATAATTTATAATAAGTAACTATCGATAAGACTGTCTTACAAAAAATGGTTATGACCGAAGTCATGAGAAAATGAGATATGTATTCTTCTGTTATCATCACTGGACTTGAGAGTAATGACTGAAGAGTAATTATGAGGCCTGTACTAATCTCATGCAATAATTAATTTAATAAGATATTTAATACCATAATTGTTTTAAATAAATATGTTTGGTTCTCCCTTTCCTCTCTTTCTACTCTTTTGTCCATATATAGCTTTTCTAATGCCAGCAAAATAAAATTAGGGTACCTACGAGAGCGGATTGTACGCACCAATGTGCACTTATATCATTAATGTCTATATCACACCTCAATTTTCAAAAAATAATTTTCAAAAATTTGAGCATGATATATCTCAAAATATCACTCCCAAACCTGTTCAACAACTTCCAAAACTAAACTCAAAAGCTGGTAATTTAAATGTCAACAAAACTCAACACTGAGTTAAATATTACATCTCCTAAATACATCAACTTCAAAAGTCTAGTAAAAATAAGGACGCTCACATGAGCTTAAAAACAAACTGCTATAATATACAAATAAATGTACATCGTCTAAAACCCAGCTACTATGCTTCTGCCTCAACCCTGCTGATCAACACCTACATGTCTAACCCCTACACCATGAATTGGTACACCAGGTTGTAAAACAACAAACCCGGTAAGCTAAAGAGCTCGTATGAGTAACTCTAAAAAATAACTCAATATTTCTAACATTCAAATAAAATACATGAACATAAGAACAATAATTAATTTCACAAATCCAACAATTTTCCAAATAACATGTACCCATGAGTCCCAGATACAAATAAGGTATCTCCCATGACCTACAACAAACACATGTACCCATGAGTCACATATACTAGTAAGTACCTCTCATGGCCTACAACAGTAATTTATGTACCTATGGGTCCCAGATACCTTATTGTATCTCTCATGACCTACACCGACAGACGGACTAGAACTCTATTCCTAACTGTAACCAATCACCTGGTCAAAGGCTTAGAACCCAGTTTGACTGTCCAATATCAAATCACAAAATAATAATAGCATCATAACCGTAACTAATCACCTGATTAAAGGCTTCGAATCTAGTTTGATTATCTACACAACAATTCACAATAGAGTAGAATCATCATAACCGTAACCAATCACCCGATTAAAGGCTTGGAACCCAGTTTGACTATCTACAGAACAAATCACAATAGAGTAAAATCATCATAATCGTAACCAATCACCTGATTAAAGGCTTAGAACCCAGTTTGACTATCTACACAACAAATCACAATATAATAATATAATAGGAAAACTTGATTTATCTTACCTATCAGCCATTGGCGATCAAGCTCATATATTTCAAAACAAACAATACCATATTCTTCAATTCAACATCATCAACAACACAAATAGCACATCATAAAAATTATATCCTTCCACATAGATATATTTATATGAACAAACATATATATTCCCACAAGAATAATTGTCACACCCCAAATTTTCGAAGGATAATTTTCAAAATTTTTGGCATGATATAACTTAAAAAATTATAATGCCAAAACCTGTTTCAAAACAAACTTCAAGGAAAACTAAACTCAAAGCGGAAATGTAAATGTCACATAACTCAACACTGAGTTAAATATTACATTTTCTTGTTTACATAAACTTGAAAGTCAAGAAAATGAAACACTCACATGACTTTAAAACTGTCTACCCCAAATAAAAAGAGAAATTTTAAATACACACCTCTAATCTCTTAATACACACCCATATTATTTTATATTTCACATCAGATTTTATAAGTATGTTTAATTACAAAAACATCCATCAATTATTAGGGAAAAAAATAAATTTCATCTTCCCTAAAACCTAACTATTCTCCACTATTACTACGCATCAAAAGAAAAGAAATAAAAACCTCGTCTTCAAAATTCATCACATGAATTTCGACTACTGTTGTAATATCACATGTATTATTTACCAATTCATTTGATTTTTTTTATCAACTTTAGTTTTTATCTTGCAGACTAAAAACTAGTTTTTATGCTATTGTACTTCTACTAGTTTCTTAACTTTGAAAAAACTATGTATGTCCAATATTTTTATTTTCTTCAAATTCTAGCAGATTGATGCCATATTTATTAGAGATTTGCCGTTTACTACATTGATATAATTGATTTGATAATAGGGTATCTTTGTAGGTGCTTTTGCGCCTATCAAATTTTGGCGCCGTGTCGCCGGAGATTGTTTAATTCTAAGTCTTAAAAGTGTGGGATTGTTTAATTCTAAGTCTTAAAAGTGTCTTTTGTTTTTAGTTTTGCTTTGTTTACTTTATTTTTCTTTTGAGTCTTACGTCTATACTTGTGTGCAGGAGCATTGTGTATGCATACTCGTCACTCTACAAACTCTGAACCACTGTTATTTGATCTAGAGATTGAGAGAGCAGCAAAACAAAACAGGAAACAACAGAGACTATAGGTGAACACGAGTAACAGTGGTGGTGAGGATTCTGAGCCTGAACACCATTCTGATTCAGAGATCGAGGAACTGGAAGAGCAACATATTCCAACACCTCCACCATCACCAAGACCAATGGCCGCGAAACTTAAGGAGTCATTTATTCCGAGAACAGGTGCAGCAGATTCACCAGTTGTGCTACCAGACGATTTAGGGGCTTACTCAATTCCCCCATCTCTGATTTCGAATCTACCACACTTTAGAGGCACTCAAACTGAAGACCCACAAGACCATCTTAATGAGTTTACAACACTGTGCAGAATACAGAAGTCAGCGACGGTGGATGAGAACGTTGTGAAACTTATTCTGTTTTCTTTTTCCTTGAAAGAGCAAGCAAAGGCATGGTTCAACTCATTGGCTTCCCAATCTATTGACTCATGGGACAATATGTGTGTTGCATTTATGAAGGAATTCTATTCAGCCTCTCACACCAAGAATTTAAAGAAGCAGATCAGTACATTCAGGCAGAGAGATGGAGATGAATTACATGAAGCGTGGAGTCAATTCGAGGGTCTATTACGCCAATGCCCCCATCACAAATTTGATCTCAACACTCAAATGGAGTACTTCTATGAAGGACTTGATTCACTCAACAGGCAAAAACTTGATTCGGCTTGTGGAGGAAATTGGTGGAATCAGACTGGAGCTGAAGCTAAGGAAATTGTGGAGAATCAAGCAGAGAATTCAAGACAGTTTCAGTCCAGAGACCGATCTATGGGTGCCAGCAAAAGATCCTTGAATGCCATTACCATAGATGGAGCCATAGAGAAGAGGTTTAGTTCTATGGAGAATGACATTGCTTTAATTGCTAGTGCTATGAAGGTGAATAAGAAAGCAACCGTTGCTGCATCTCAAGTGGTGTGTACTATTTGTTTAGCTAAGAACCACCTTGCAGAAGATTGTCCTAAGTGCAGTGACGTGTCGCATAACCAGGGGTCAAACAACTTCAATTTAATTACCCTGCAATCGTAATAGTATAGACAAGTAGGGATCGTTCTAGCCGGGGAAACCAAAGGGCGATCGAAAGAAGAGAAACTCAAACAACTTATAAACAAGTATTCACATATATACATCGAAATATTGGGGATTTAAGATTGATTAATTCTAACAAATAACCTACTGAAAATTAAACCTAAGATTATTATATACAAGTGATCAACATACTCATGCAACACCTAACACGAAAAACTATCAAGAACACATAACAACTTCATGCAAGGCCGGGCAGCAATGTTCAAATTGTCCTAGACTCTAACCAATTCCGATTCTAACTAGAGCCTTTGCGGTTATCTAATTGTTAAGACTCCTCAAGTATTTAGAACCATCTTTGCGCTTGATCCTAAACATGAATGCTAACTCATTTAAAGACACGTTGCGTAGAGATTAAACAAGAAAACACTTTAGCACATGAGTCAATCAGAAACATGATCTAAGGCATGGCGTCACTCATCCTATTAGCATGCAAATTATCAGAATTATATCCGCCCTAAGTTAATAACAAAGACCAAGACAACTTTGCGTATGAATCGATCCAAAATTATTATGGTAGATGAAACCGCACCTTAAGGACAACCATGGCCAAGGCAGCCTCAAGGATTGATTTAGATGCACGAATTCATGACGAATTAATCAATTAGAAATCAAAAACACATAAGAACATGCTATTGCCCCAAAACCTAAATCACGAAATCATCATATATTCAAGAAGTTACAAATCAAAACATAGAACAATCAAAGATCACAAAGAAATCCGAAAACCATGTTTGATAAATAAAACCAAAATCGAAAAGTATATTACAATAGAATTCGAAACTATACAGAAAATAATACAAGAAGCCATGAGAAAATCACACTTTTACAACCTTGAAAGATTCGGCAAGTGTGGGGAAAATCGGTGGAAGGATGGAATGATTCTTATGGTTTATGGTGGATGAATCGGCTAAGTAACTTTCTGTATAGGGTTTGGTAGAGTTTCGGCTATGCAATTGCAAGAGTAGTGATGATGATTTTCTGTACTTGAAGTCGTGCTTTATATAGAGGAAAAACCCTAGAGAAGTCGGCCACAAAGCCTAAACCAAGTCGGTTTAGGTTTCCTAGTTCTCCTCAATTTCGGCAGAATGACCTCCGTCTGATGATTACGTCATAACTCCCTCTAGAAAATAGATATTGAGGTGATTCCAATTGATTTGGAAACTAGACTCCCGTAGCTCTCTGTCCATATCTAGCACGTTTTCTGATTCATTGTGAGCTGTCCTGGAGAGTCCGTTGAAGTTGACAGACGTGCACAGGAATTCTCCCGATTTAATCCGGATTTGCAAGGCTTAGATATTCTTGAAATTCTGCCGAGTTTAGATCTTCTTCTCCATATTAGACTTGGTTTGGACCTCTCCTTCATGGACTAGGCTTCGTGGATCAGCTGCTTTGCTTCCCTTGGTCCATCAGGAACACTTCAGGAACAAACCCATCAGGAACACTTCTCTCGGCACTCTTCTACATGTCACCTAAGTATCAGAGAAGTTAAATCAATTTGTGACAATTTTCTACATCATTCATTTATGTTTAACACGTTTTACACACAACTCTACCAAAAACTTTCGACTCTACATTATGACTCTATTTTACGACAATAAGAGAGAATCAAAGTACAAATAGAGGTAATAACACATTAAAAATGTCGCATTTTATGCTCCTATCATGCAGAGCAGTTGAGGAAGACACCCAAGAGGAGGATTTGAATTTTGTTTATCGGCAGCCCAACACATATAATGGGAATAGAGATCATCCCTTCCTTAGCTACCGAAGCAATAATGTGCTCAATCCTCCAACTACTCCACTTGGATTCCAACAAAGACAAACTGTTGGGGATGGGTAGCAATTTGGCCAAAGACGTGTGCCTCAACAACAACAGGCTCCAGCTCAGACATCAACAGAAACTTTAACTTTGGAAGCTATGATGCAACAAATGATGTTTGATAGCAAAAAGGAAAGAGAGGAAAGCAGTGCCTTCCGCCAAGAGATCAAGTCCACCACTCAGCAACAAGGGAAGGCAATTGACTTGTTAGAGCGCCAAGTGAGCCAAATCCAACAAACTCTTGCTCAAGTCAACCTAGGATGTCTTCCCAGCAACATTCTTCCTAATCCTAAGGGTCAACATGAAGTCAATGCAATGGTTCTGAAAAGTGGGAAGGTGGTGGATGCAGTTCCAGTGGTCAAGAAGCCAAGAAGAAAGTAGGAAGAGCCTGTATTAGAGCAGATTGTGCCTGATGAGCCATCAAAAGTCAGTCTAGGCACCCCAACCCAATCCGTTGAGGAATTCTCTCAACCTGTTGAGAATGCACCTAGAACAAAAATTGAGTCAAGATCGAAACCAGCCATGGTATGTCTTAACCTCACCTTTGATTATCACTAATGTGCCTTTTCCTAGCAGGTTACAGAAACAAGTGAAAGAGGAAAAGGACAAGGAGATCCTAGACGTCTTCAAGAAGGTTGGGGTGAATATTCCATTGTTGGATGTGATCAAGCAGATTCCTCAGTATGCAAAATTCCTCAAGGACTTGTGCACTACAAAGAGAAAATTCAAAGGAACCGAAATAGTTGCCTTGAGTGAGAAGGTGTCCGCTGTACTGCAAAGAAAGTTGCCACCAAAGTTAGGTGATCCGGGACGTTTCACTATTCCATGCACTATTGGTAATCACAGGTTTGCTAGTGCTCTTCTTGATTTAGGTGCCTCCATAAATTTAATGTCATATGCCGTGTATGATAGAATGAATATAGGAGAACTTTTACCTACTGGGATAATCATTAAACTTGCTGATCGATCTAACTGTTACCCTAGAGGTATTATAGAAGATGTGTTAGTGCAGGTTGGTGATTTGATTTTTCTAGCGGATTTCTTTGTATTAGAGATGGAAGGTGAACATATGCCCAATGAGATACCATTGATTCTTGGTAGACCATTCTTAAGAACAGCTCGTACCACAATTGATTGTTATGAAGGTTCACTTAGCATGGAAGTAGCTGGAGAAAAGATCCGATTCAACATCTTTGAATCCCTCAAGCACCCAAATACTGATGATATGTACTCTTGTTGTTCTATTGATGTTTTTGAGAGTTTTGTGCAGGAGTTCATTCAGTACTCATTGGGGGAGGATCCCATGCGAAAAGTCATCGAAATGGCTGGTAAAAAGAAAGTTCCAGCACAACCGGTTCAATCTGCTGAGGAAATTCCTCAACCTATCGAATTTGAGCCTGTATTTGAGATTGCTTCAACTGACGACCTTGAGATGGAGGAGGAGTATTATGCAATGGAGGAGGCATTTGAATCTTTGCCATACATGACAGGTATGCCTCGTAAACTCATTCCTCTTCCGGTTTCAACTAACGTGCTTGCTCCATCTATTCAGAAAGCGCCCGAGTTAGAGCTCAAACCTCTACCTAAGCATTTGAAGTATGTTTTTCTTGAAGACGGTGAAACTTTACTGGTCATAATTTCTTCAAAGCTCTCACAGTTGCAAGAGGATAAGCTATTGTCTATTCTTAGGGAGTACAAGCAAGCAATTGGATGGACAATAGCAGATATCAAGGGAATATGCCCCACTTTGTGTACTCACATGATACATTTGGAGGAGGGAGTTAAGCCAACAAGAGAAGCTCAACATCGACTGAACCCTCCCATGTTGGAAGTTGTCAAGAAAGAAGTGATTAAACTCCGCGATGCAGGTATAATTTATGCTATTTCTGACAGCAAGTGGGTTAGTCCTGTGCAGGTAGTTCCCAAACGTTCAGGAATTACAGTGGTAAAAAATGATGAGAACGTGTTGCTGCCTCAACGTGTGCAAACAGGATGGAGAGTGTGTATTGACTACCGCAAGCTCAATGCCACCACACGCAAAGATCACTTCCCCCTCCCGTTCATTGATCAGATGTTGGAAAGGTTGGCAGGTCATGCATATTATTGTTTTTTGGATGGTTATTCAGGGTACAACCAGATAGCCATACATAAGGATGATCAGGAGATGACCACCTTTACATGCCCCTATGACACTTTTGCTTATCGGCGGATGCCCTTTGGCCTATGCAATGCGCCTGCAACGTTTCAAAGATGCATGATGAGTATTTTTTCAGACATGGTTGAAAAAATCATTGAGGTATTTATGGATGATTTTTCTGTTTTTGGTGATTCTTTTGACATGTGTTTGCATCATTTATCCATGGTTTTGAAACGTTGTGTTGAGACCAACCTTGTTTTGAATTGGGAAAAGTGTCATTTTATGGTAGAACAAGGTATAGTTTTAGGACATGTGATATCTGCTAGGGGGATTGAGGTTGATAAGGCCAAGGTTGATATTGTGCATACTTTACCTCCTCCTTCAACTGTGAAGGAGGTGAGATCTTTTCTTGGACATGCAGGATTTTATCGCAGGTTTATCAAGGACTTTTCCAAGATAGCCCGACCATTATGTGCACTGCTCCATAAAGATGTAGCTTTCAACTTCACGGAGGAGTGCTTGAAGGCATTCAACAAGCTCAAGGAGCTTCTGACAACCGCACCCATCATACAGGCACCTGATTGGAACTTACCTTTTGAATTAATGTGTGATGCTTCTGATTATGCGGTTGGTGCTGTTTTGGGTCAACGTCCAGCTAAATTTCCCCATGTCATCTATTATGCTTCTAGGACTTTAAATGATGCACAGTTAAATTACTCAACTACAGAAAATGAACTCTTAGCTGTGGTCTTTGCTTTAGAAAAGTTTAGGTCTTACTTGTTAGGAACTAAAGTTATTGTTTTCTCTGACCATGCTGCTTTGAGATACTTGATGACTAAATAGGATGCAAAACCCAGGTTGATTAGATGGATATTACTACTTCAGGAGTTTGATATTGAGATCAAAGACAAGAAAGGCACTAAGAATGTGGTGGCAGATCACCTGAGCAGGATCACACATGGATCTAACACAGAGGATGACTCATTGCCTCTACGTGATAGCTTCCCAGATGAGCAACTTTTTGCTCTCAACGTTTCCGAGCCTTGGTATGCAGATATTGTTAACTATCTTGTGTCAAGAAGAGTACCAAGCGACTACAGTAGAGCTCAAAAGGACAAGTTGGTGAAGACAGCTAAGCATTATGTGTGGGATGAGCCTTATCTATGGAAACATTGTCTAGATTTGTTGATAAGAAGGTGCATTCCTGAAACTGAATTTCAATCTATACTCATTTTTTGTCACTCACATGTAGAGGGAGGTCACTTTGCTGGAAAGAAGACTGCAATGAAGGTTCTTGAAAGTGGCTTCTTCTGGCCAACTTTGTTCAAAGATGCGCATGAGTTCCATAAATCATGTATCAGATGTCAGCTCACAGGTAACTTAGGTCCTAGAGATCAGATGCCCTAACACCCAATTTTTGTTGTTGAGATTTTTGATGTGTGGGGTATTGACTTTATGGGTCCTTTTCCTAGCTCTCAGCAAAATCTTTATATTCTACTTGCAGTTGATTATGTTTCAAAGTGGGTGGAGGCAGTGGCCACTCGTACTAACGATGCTGCTGTTGTTTTGAAATTTTTGAAATCACTGTTTGTTAGATTTGGCACTCCCAAGTACATCATCAGTGATGGAGGTTCTCACTTTTGTAATAAGTCTTTTGCAGCTTTGCGAAGGAAATTCAATGTTCATCATAAGGTGGCAACACCTTATCATCCTCAGACGAGCAGGCAGGTAGAAGTATCCAACAGGGAGATAAAACAAATTTTGGAGAAGACTGTTGGACCAACCCGAAAAGATTGGAGTCAACGCTTAGATGAGGCGTTGTGGGCATACAAGACACCGATTAGGATGTCTCCTTATCGAATGGTCTATGGAAAAGGCTGTCATCTTCCGGTGGAGCTTGTACACAAGGCATATTGGGCTATTAAGCAGTTTAACTTTGATATTGATGATGCCGGTGTTCATAGGAAATTACACCTGAATGAGCTGGATGAGATTCGCAACAATGCCTATGAGTCCAATAGAATCTACAAGGAGAAAACCAAGATGTTTCATGATAAGATGATTAAAAGCAAATCTTTTGTTGTTGGACAAAAAGTCTTGCTTTTCAATTCGCGTCTATGATTATTCCCAGGTAAACTTCGTTCTAGGTGGAGTGGGCCTTTTGTTATACTTAATGTGTTTGCTCATGGTGCAGTCGAGGTTAAAAATCCGAAGAATGGGAACACGTTCAAAGTGAACGGACATAGGCTCAAACCGTTTTATGAGCCTGCAGAGGTGAGAGATGTGAAAGAAGTACAGCTCTGCGATCCAGTGCCAGTGGAGCAATGATTATGAGTGTCGTCTGGCTAATGACGTTAAACTTAGCGCTACTTGGGAGGCAACCCATGTTGATGGAGAAGCTTGGATTTCAGATTTGCATTCTTCATTCATTCTCCTGTGTTATCTTTCTTCATGTTTAGTGTGTTTTTGTGATGTCATATGTATTATGCGTCATACTTGTTTGATGTATTGCATGCTTTGGTTTCGTTTTACATTGAGGACAATGCAAATTTCAAGTGTGGGGTGGGGTTATATGATATCTTTAGCGTCTATGTTTAGCTAAAAAAAAAAAAAAAAACTGTTTTTAGTCTTGTTTGAGTCTTAGGGCCCTTAACTAGTCTATGATGTGCTTATATTTTCTAAAATTGTGACTAAGAGTGAAACATGTGACTACGTTATTTGAGTTTCTTTGGTTAATCTTGATATATGGTGCATGTGTTAATATGTAATGGATGTAGAAACGAGTTAACATGGTACAGATCTCTCAGCATGCTTAAACTTGGTTGAGATTCATTAACATGTGAGCAATTGAGCTTAAATGTGATTTTACATGTTTTCTTTGTTGTGTGTCAATTGCTTGCCGCAGATTAAGTTAATGGACTCTAGATTACTAGAACTTGCTCTTGTGCTTGTCAAAGCTTATAGTCATTATATATCTTGATTGGGGAAGTGATAAAGGCACTTAGGAGCTACCACCATTGTCATATATAGCCTGTGACCCATATGTTGTGTACACAAGATGTGCACCCCTTAGTTAACCACTTTGAGGTTACATTATGGTCTTTTTGTCATCACCCGCACAACCTTAACCTTGAACCTTAGAATAGTTATATCTCTACCTATGTTCTAGAACTTAGTAGAGCTGTACATGAGGCATATACATGAAGACCAAGGTGGAAGATTGTGAAGATGAAGCAAAGGAATACGGGTGGGATATCAAGCTAAGTTGTGTTGTATTGAAAAAAAAAGAAGAGAAAATCAAAAAGAAAAATATTTGTTCTTTTGTGATGTCTAGCTTGATACCCCAGGTTAACTGTAGATGCAAAGAATGAGGTGAAGGCCCAACAAGATGAAATTCGGCCACAATGGTGATATATTTGGAATTCAATGGTGAAGATGCTTCAATGGTTGTAAAGTTCGAAAAAGTCTCTTCATTGATGCTCTACTAGGTTTTAGAACTTGTTTGAATTTCATATCCCTTTTGTTCTATAAACCTATGAGCTTAACCCCATTACAACCTTATAAAGTCCTTTTTGATCCTCAAGATAGGCAGCCTTTGATCTGTGGAGATAAGTCACAAGAGTTAAGCATATGGTTCGGTCCATTTGGCAAGTAATTGAGTTGAGTGAAAACCTTAGACATATGTTGAGAGAAACACTTATAGCATACCATGTGAGGTTGAATCTTAACTTGTTTACTGCATGCTACAGCTTTACATTCACCATGATTATGTCTTTGTCCTACATGTTACATGTGTGTCATGTATTGACATTAACCTTCGAAATTCCGTGGATTGAACTGAATTATCATGTGATCTTGGTGTTGCAATGTTAGGGAGATTGCTGAGACAAAGTGTTAAGGGCATTAGAGTTTTGTAGTCTGTGCTATTGTTGAGTCTTTTGAGAGTCTTAGTTTAGTGTTTTGCTCGAGGACTAGCAAAAGCTAAGTGCAGGGTATTTTGATAGTCGCATATTTGTGCGAATTTTATCATGTTAATTATTCTTATTACTTAGTTATTTTGTGTTGTTTTCCTATTTTTAATTAACTTTATTTGTTTTTAGGTGTTTTGAAGTCAAACAAAGAAAAGGAGATAATTGGGCTTAATTAGGATCCCTAATCCTAGTTGGATTGGTGATGGACGTGAGATGTAGGTTAACTAACCTATTCCTATAAAAGGAGAAGAGCCAAACAGAGAGGGGAGCGGAACACAAGGAGAAGAAAAAGACAAGGGAGAAAGAAAGAGAAGAAAGAAAGAAGAAGAGGAGAGGAAAAGAATTCGATCAGCAAAGATCTTCTTCAATCAAGTTTTCTTCTTCTCCACCCTTAATTCATCTTCCATGTATTCTCTGATGTTCTTAATCAAGATTATGTGTAACTAAACTCCTTAGTAGTTAGGGGCTGATCAAAGCCCTAGATATGTCTTCGATTTCGAACCCCAATTGATTTATATAATTTTAGATGAGAATTTCTTCACTGATTGTTCATTGATAATTCTATTGCATGTTTCATTGAGTCGACACCTTGATGCATGTTTTAGGGTTTATTATTTTGAATGTGTTTATGACTGACATATCGTTGCATATTCTATGAGAGATAACAAGTTCTTTCCAGGTACTTGTGTGAAGTGATTCCTTGGTAATCTAAGGCTACCGACATTGACCTTAGATTCTTTGTTGCTACTCAAACGTTCTTAGATCTTCTTGATTTAAGTTATTTTGGTCTAGATACCGACATTTCATAGATCAATTAATTAGGAATATAGTTAAGTCGATACCGACATTTCACTTAACATGGCAAGTAAGAGAACGTAATACGGTTAATGACCTAACGACATTGGCTTAACTGTGAGTGCATTCATCTTTAGTCATTGACATTGTTTTGGGGTGATTGAAGTGTATCTAGTGGTGGAGAGAAGTTCCTAGCTATTGTTTCTCTCATATTTACATCCATATTCACTTTTTAATATTCTGTTTTCAGCAGTACTTCTGTTTTATCTATTTTTTTTCACCAATCAAACCAACTCCGAATACCCTCAAAATTTGTGTGGTAGTCCACCACTGTGTCTAGTTACTGTGTATTTAATTTCATAATTTTTGGTTGTGTCTAGATTAGCTAATTAATTAGGTTTCTGCTCCTAGGTCGAGTTTGCCAGATTTCTGGTTTACGTGTCTCTTGTGTGTTTAAGTCTTAGTATCACCAATCCTCTGCGGGTAATGACCCATATTTGCCGTTTACTACATTGATATAATTGATTTGATAATAGGGTATCTTTGTAGGTGCTTTTGCGCCTATCAACAATATCAGGACCCAACAGCTCACTATCACCCACCTCCGCCCAACAAATAGGAGATCTACACGGCCTTCCATAGAGCGCCTCATATGGTGCCATGCCGATACTAAAGTGATAACTATTGTTGTAGGCAAACTCAATCAATTGGAGGTGATCCTCCCAACTTCCCTTGAAGTCCATGACACAAGCCCTCAGCATATCTTCTAACACATGATTCACTTGCTCATTCTGCCCATCAGTCTAAGGGTGAAATGCTGTACTCGTGTCTAAGGTAGTACCCATGGCTTTCTGAAAACCACCCCAAAACTTTGAAGTGAATCGGGGGTCTCGATCTGAAACAATCGAAGTAGGCACTCCATGAAGTCTCACTATCTCCTTCACATACAACTTGCACAAAGCATCTATCGTGTACGTCATCGACACAAGAAGAAAATGTGTCGACTTCGTCAAACGGTCCACAATCACCCATATAGCATCATGTCCAAGCTTGGACTTAAACAGTCCAGTCACAAAGTCCATAGAGATCTGCTCCCACTTCCAAGTAGGAATAGATAATGGCTGCAACATACCTCCAGGCCTCTGATGCTCTACCTTCACCTGTTAACAAGTGAGGCACTTGGACACATAACCTGCTACATCTTTCTTCATCCTATTCCACAAAAACTGTCTTCGCGCAAATCTTTATACATCTTGGTGCTCCTTGGGTGCACCGTATAACGAGATCGATGTGCCTCTCAAAGGATTTCCCCTTTGAGATCATTACTATCAGGAACACATAATCTTAATCTATACCTCAATCCACCATCTAATCCAACTGACCACTCAGAAGGACAATCATCCAACAAGTCCACCACTAACTCTGCCAACTTTGCACGTGAGAACTCGTCATGTGTTTGGCCTTGAATGATCTTGGAAATCAAGGTGGGTTGCACAGAGGCGCTTCCAAGGAAAATCCCCTGCTCCCTGCCTGATGGCAGAATACCAAACTCAGATGCAGTCTCCAACATGAGCCACTCCTGCACCATGATAGAGGCGACTATACCCCTAGGCTTCCTGCTCAATGCATCCGCCACTACATTGGCTTTCTCAAGGTGATACTCCAAAGTGAAGTCATAGTCCTTAAGGAGCTCCATCCACCTCCTTTGCCTCATGTTCAAATCTTTCTAAGAGAATAAATACTTCAAACTCGTATGATCAGAAAAGAGTTCGAACTTCTCTCCAGACAAGTAATGCCTCCAAATCTTCAAGGCAAATACCACCGCAGCTAGCTCTAGGTCATGAGTGGGGTAATTCTTCTCATGAACCTTCAACTGTCTAGAGCCATATGCCACAACTCCGCCAAGCTGCATCAACACACAACCCAAACCTCGATGAGATGCATCGCTATAGACGACATAATCAACACCACTAATAGGGATGACCAACACTGGGGCAGTGGTCAACCTAGTCTTCAACTCCTCAAATGCCTTTTCACACTCATCAGACCACACAAACTTGGCATTCTTCTTTGTCAACTTGGTCAAGGATGAGGCAATACTAGAAAATCCCTCAATAAATCTCCGGTAGTATCCTGCCAACCCAAGGAAACTACAGATCACCGTAGGAGTAGTGGGACGACTCCAATTCAACACGGCCTCCACCTTAGAGGGATCTACTGAAATCCCCTCCTTTGATACCACATGACCAAGGAACTTGACCTCTTCCTTCCAAAACTCACACTTCCAAAACTTAGCATATAACTTGGCCTCCCTAAGAACCTGTAGTACGATCCGTTGATGCCTATCATGATCCTCCAAAGTCTTGGAGTAAACCAAAATATCATCCATAAATACTACCACAAACACATCCAGATAAGGACTGAAAATGCGGTTCATCAAATCCATAAATGCAGCAGGAGCATTGGTCAGACCAAAAGGCATAACAACAAACTCATAATGCCCATATCTAGTCCTGAAAGCGGTCTTCGGAATATCCTCCACCTTCACCCTCAACTGGTGATACCCGGACCTCAGGTCAATCTTAGAGGATACCGAAGCACCTCTAAACTGATCAAACAAATCATCAATCCTAGGCAAGGGATACCTATTCCTGATGGTCACCTTGTTCAACTCCCGAGAGTCCACACACAACCAGAGTGTATCATCCTTCTTCCTCACAAACAACACTGGTGCACCCCAAGGCGAGGTGCTAGGTCTAATGAATCCCTGCTCGAGAAGACCCTTTATCTGAACCTTCAACTCCTGAAGTTCAGTTCTCCCCATTTGATAAGGAGTCTTTGATACCGGTGAAGTACCTGGTACCACATCTATAGCAAACTCCACTACCCTCTTAGGAGGTAACCCCGGAATCTCTTGGAACACATCACTAAACTCAGAGACTACTACAATATCGCAATACCCACGGTACTACCGGTAGCCTCAATGTGTGCTAACACTCCTTCCCACATGGCCGTGTCCGACCTATGACAACGATAGCGAAAACTCGGCTGTCCAAGAATGTGGAATGACATCACCATATCAAAACAGTCAATCAAAGCATGGTTTGACCTTAGCCAATCCACTCCCAAAATCACATCATAAGAGCGGTCTGGAATCACAATCAGAGAAGCAAGGAACTCTCTCCCACTAATCACTATAGGGCACGCATCACACAAAGTGCCAAGCTCAATAGAAATCCCGAGAGGTGAAGAAACACACAAAGATCTAGTAAGCGGTGTTGGAGTCAAGCCTAATGCCCTCACCACCGAGCTACATATGAAGGAATGGGTTGCCCTCGTATCAAACAAAACTGTAGCAACCAGATCATAAACGAGAATGGTACCTTCCACTCCTGCACCACGCTGATCGATGGCATACACTCTAGCTGGTGCTGGAAGTAATGGTCTCTGCTGAATACCCTGCCCTCCAGCCTGAGGTTGGGTGAAATCCTTGGCAAAATGACCTGCCTGCCCACAAGTGAAGCATCCCTGCCTCCTGGGCTTCGTGCATGCCGAAGAGAAGTGGCCCAGCTCACCACAATTGAAACACTTCAAGGGTGTTGCCTGCCTAATAGGTGCAGTTGCTGCTCTAGCTGGAGCCAGCTGATGAGTCCGCCACCTCTTCCCATAACCACCTCTATGGTCCCCTGAACTGCCACTCCCTGCTAGGGCCTTGCCCTTCCCCTGAACATCTCTCTGCCTCTCAGTCTCATGCATGGCCTCTTCCTGCTCAACTGCAAGGGCACTCTCAACCGCTTCTGCTAGAGTAGCAAATCGGTGGGAAGTCACCAACTTCCGGAGCTCATGCCTCAAACCCCGAATGAACTTCCATGACAAATCTACTGCATCCATCTCTCTAGCAAAACGATACAACTGAGAAAACGGGGCCTCATAATCCCTGACACTCATCAAGCCCTGCACTAGAGCTATGAACTCAAGCTCCAACTGCTCCCTCACAGTATCAGGAAAATACTTCTCCCGAAAGAGTTGAACGAACCCCTCCCAAGTCAAGGTGGTCACATCTCTAGATCTCTCTACCCCGCTCCACCATACACGTGCCTCATCCTTGAGAAGAAACGTAGCAATACACATCTTCTCAATCTCCGTACACATGATCATGGTGAAGCATGTCTCGATGCCCTCTATCTAATGATCAGCTACAAGGTAGTATGTACCTCCAAGAAAGGAAGGCGCTCCTAACCTGATGATACCTTGAGCCAGCCTGGCCAGACGTAGACCATCATCTACCACAAAGAAATCATCCACAGGTGGAGCCCTACCTCTGCCTCTGGCCCTACCTGCCCCTCTGGCCCTACCGGCCCCTCTAAACCAAAGTATAAGTCTAATGCAACATTTATTAACCAAGGCACTAACTTAAGATGGAACACATAGATTCAAAATCCCACTAACAAGTACTCTCTACTCTGACATCCTATTGACCTAGAGGCGACACCTAACCCTTCACATACCCAATGACATATCAATACCGAAGAGCTTATGATGGTGATCCGCTGCAGTTGGGCCATCACTCTGAAGTATTGATTATCACCAAATATGTAAACCTAGGCTCTGATACCAAACTGTCACACCCCAAATTTTCGAAGGATAATTTTAAAAATTTTGGCATGATATAACTTAAAAAATTATAATCCCAAAACCTGTTTCAAAACAAACTTCAAGGAAAACTACACTCAAAGCGGAAATGTAAATGTCACATTGAGTTAAATATTACATTTCCTTGTTTACATAAACTTGAAAGTCAAGAAAATGAAACACTCACATGAGTTTAATACTGTCTACCTCAAATATAAAAATATACAGTAAATCAGCAAAACCCAATAAAATACCCTGCCACTAAGCCTCCACCTCAACCCTACTGATCCTCACCTGCAGGTCTAACCACTACACCAAGAATTGGTGCACCGGGTTGTAAACAACAAACCCGGTAAGCTAAAAAGCCCGTATGAGTAACTCTCAAAATAACACAACACTTTTAAACATCTATATATATATATATATATACACATACAGGAAGGATATGAAGCGGACGTCCGCACTCGGCTTAAAGTGCGGACATCCGTCCGTTCTCCATCCTCCGGCGCCGGCGACGGCGCGCCTCTACCCTAGAAGACTCTAGCAGCGTCCCCGACCACTTTCCCTCCTCGGCGAGTCCATTCTTTTCCGATTTTCCGGCGAGATCACCCAAAACTTCAAACAAAGTCGATCTTGCCAAAAACTGGAAAAAAACGGACTCGCCGGGGAGGGGAAGTGGTCAGGGACGCTGCTGGAGTCTTCTGGGGTGGAGGCGCGCCGTCGCCGACGCCGGAGGATGGAGAACGGATGGACGTCCGCACTTTAAGACAAGTGCGGACGTCTGCTCTACATCCTTTCTGTATATATATATATATATATATATATATATATATATATATATATATATCCCAAGACCAAAATTTAGATCTATAATTAATTCCATAATTTCAACACTTTTACAAATAACATGTACCTATGAGTCCCAGGTATTATTAAATACCTCTCATGACCTACAACAACAATTTGTGTACCCATGGGTCCCAAATACCATAAGGTATCTCTCATGACCTATACCGACAGACGGACTAGAGCTCTATTCCTAACTGTAACCAATCACCCGGCCAAAGACTTGGAACCTAGTTTGATTGTCCAATATCAAGACACAAAAATGATAAATGGCGCGCATCTTAACCGTAACCAATCACCCGATTAAAGGCTTAGAACCCGGTTTGGCTATTTATCCAACAATCACAATATCACAACATTATCATCAACAACACATGCAAGATCACATCATAAATTATACCCTTACACATAGATATATTTACATGAACAAATATAGATATTCCACAAGAATAAATCTATCAATAATCAATAAAATTATGGTCACATGAACATCAAAAATAACATATAAGAAAAACTTGTTTTATCTTACCTATGAGCCATTGGCGATCAAGCTCATATATTTTAAAAACAAATAATAGCAAAATATTAAATTCAACATCATCAAATGACCATAGTAAAATTTGGTTCAAAAGTGAACCTTGGTGAGATTTACTCACCTAAATAATCCCACCGCAATTTCCACAAAACACCGAGCAAGCCAAATCACAACGTCACAAATCACCTAAAATCACACAATTAAATAACCTTAGTACCAAGGTACTAGAGGAAAACACAACACCCTTAAACTAACCATTAGCTCAAGGGAGGACAACTTTCCAAAGTCGTCGAACTTAACAACCCCAATATGGCTGCCTCTAATCCTCAAACCCTAACTCAAACCTCAATCCAAGCCTAATATCAAACTTAAAGTCCTAACATACAAACTTTGCTCACAACCTAGAAATTCTACATCTCAACAAGCTCACAACAACAAGGGCTAGCTAAAACACAACAAACTAAGCCACAAACACTGCCGGACGCGCTGCCACGTGCCACCACAGGCGGCGGTGAGTGGGCCCCACGCGCCACTACCTTCTTCCGAATTTGAGAAAACTCAAAACATCAAAGTTGTAGATTGAAGGGAGGGAAACATCTTTTATACTTGACAGTTGAACCAATTTGGCCGAAATCGGCCGGAAAACTCCCCAAAGCACCGACCCGAAATCAAAAACTAAACCTGCAAATCCAGGCTCAAAACCTCAAAAACTTGTTTCAATCTATGCCTAGCCATAACTAGAAGGAGGAGAGGACCAAAACTCACCTATGGTTGCTCCTCGTCGCCGCTGGAAATGGCAAGTCCGACCGGTGACACAGTAGCTCTCTTTTCTGGCTTGCAGCACCACACCACACCAGCCCAGAATTGAAGTGGACGTCTGTGTGAGTCGAACGGGACTGGCGACGGTCCAATCGGTGGCCGGACGACGTAGATAGCTCCGGTCAAAGTTGAGTGCGCAGGTGAGCTCAGGAGATGAAGAGAGAGAAGAGAGAGAAGAGAGAGAGCTGACTTTAGGGTTCCCAAAAAATAACTCTCACACATTTTTCTACTTATACTATTTCCAAAACCGGAAACCAACTTCCTCTGACCATAACTTTCTCATACAACATCTGATTTACGCGTGCTGAACGTCTACGAACTCGTATTGCCAAACTCTACAACTTTCATGAAGGAAGTTTTCAAAAATAACTTATGGAAAATAAAGTCAACTTTTTGGTCTCTTAAAAGACAAAGCACCTAAAAATACTCCCGAACTTCAACTTCGCACAACCAATAAGAATTTCCATAAATATTCCTTCATTAATTCCGGAAATAATACAAGGAAAATTAATATGAAAATCTAGGGTATTACCATAATCTATCAAGAACCAACAATATTATGATCACATGAACATTAAAAATAATCATATAATAGAAAAATTTGTTTTATCTTACCTATGAGCCGTTGGCGATTAAGCTCATATATTTTAAACAAATAATAGCATATTCTTTAAATCAACATCATCATCAAAATGACCATAATAATTTGGTCCAATTGTGAACCTTGGTGAGATTTACTTACCTAATCAACCCCACTAGGTCTTCAACAAAACAAAATAGCCAAGCCAAAACACACTTCACAAGTCACCTAAAATTACACAATTAAAACCTTAGTAACCAAAGTACTATTGGATATCAAAACACCCTTAAACTAAACCTTAGCCCAAAGGAGGACAACTTTCCAAGGTCATCGAACTTAACGACCCAATAAAGCTGCCTCTAATCCTCAAATCCTAAACTCAAACCTCTCACAAGTCTAAGATTAAACATAAAGTCCTAGCATGCAAATGCAATCCTTACTCAAAACTTAGAATTTTCACCTCTCAACAAGCTCACCACAACAAGAGCTACCTAACCATAGAATTTAAGGTTAGAAACTCTGCCGGGCACGCTGGCGGCGAGTCGGCTCCACGCTGGCGGCGAGTGGGCTCCACGCGCCACCACCAACTTTAAAATTTGGGGAAACTCCCAACACCAAACTTGTAGATCGCAGCATAAGGAACACTTTTTGTACCTGAGACTAAGCTCGATTCAACCTAGAACTGCCCCAAACCACCACAAGCTTAAGCTTGAAATCTAAAATTCAAGGTTTCAAAATTTAAAACTGAGTTGATTGGTTTGCACAGCCACACACAGACCAAAGAGGGGAGCAAAATTCACCTAGTGTGGCACCCTGTCGCCGCTGTAAACGGCGGTTCCGATCGGTGACACGTCGACGGTGGCGTCGGGTCTAGCTGCACCACCTACACCGGTCGACAGCCTTGAAGACTAGCACAATTGTGTAGGGGAGGTCCGTGCAAACCTATAGGAACCGACGACGTCTCGATTGGTGGCCGGAAAAGAAGAAACTCCGACGAAACCGCAGCAGCTCCTCCGCCTCGTGGCGTTGTCTAGGCAGCGTGACGACGAGCAGCGTTGCTCCAGGAATGAAGAGAAGACCCGTGCGAACTGAATGGGACTGGTGGCGTCCAGTTTAGTGGCCGGACGAAGGAGAACAGTGTCAGAGAAGGGAGAGAGTGTGCGGGAGCTCGGGAGAGAGGAGAGAGAAAGTGAGGCTGATTTAGGGTTTCCAAAAAAAATCCACCACTTTCTATTTATATACTTTCCAAAATCAGAAACTAACTTCCTGTGACCGTAACTTTTTCATACGACATCCGTTTTATGCGTGCCGTGTGTCTACAAACTCTACAACTTTCATGAAGGAAGTTATCGAAAATAACTTACGAATAAGAAAGTCAACTTTTAGCCTCTTAAAAGTCAAAACACCTAAAATAATTGACTCCCGAAAATTCAACTTCGCATAAACGAATAAAAATTTCCCACAAATAATCCTTCATTAATTTCAGAAATAATACAAGGAAATTGATATGAAAATCTGGGGTATTACAATCTAAGAGCTCAAATGCTCATATGGGAAGATCGAATGAATATTAGAGATCCTAAATTCCTTTATTTCAATTTTATTTTTGATCTGATCAAATTAAACGACAATAATAAGAGTACATCTTCTTCAACTTAGTGTTTTCACCTCCTTAGTTGGAAACACTTGCACCTTGGTATATATGCATGTAGTGCGACGTAGATGGTCGAATCAAAATATTGTATATTAGTTGCTCAGTTCACTTACACCTTGGTGCATAGAAAAATTTTCATGAAAACAGTACCAAAATACATCATCGTTGGCAACAAGATTGTTTGAAGTGGTCGATCAATAAAGCTACTGAATCAAAACAAGGTAAATATTGGCTGTGAATTTCGATACGAAAAGAACTTAGATTAATTAGTTCGTGTCGGGTTGTTACAAGGCCTGTCCGCAACGTTGCTTGATCTCTCTCTGCTCATCCCAAGCTTTGTTTTCTTTTTTCTGCCTGGAGGTCTTCCTATGTTAAGGGTTTTCCCCATAGAGTAAAGTAAAATGATGAAAATGAAGAAAGAAAGCAAGAAAGAAGAAAGGTAAATAGCTAATTTCATTCACCCCCATTTACCCACATACTAAGAACGATGAGTGTCACGTGTCATTGATTTAAGAATTAACTAGATTAATTAACCTGTTACTGGAAACCGTAATTAACACGCATAATGAACCACATGAGCTACACATGTGCAACGCACCTTCATTCTTTTACTAAACAATTAACTCAAGAACATGGAATCACTATCCGAGATAATTTATTGAGGCATTCTATGAAGTTTGAACACTCCATTAATGAATTATTGAGCTACCATTGCAACAATGTATGGATGAGCTAACGCAATGAATATTTTGTGTACATGTGTATCATCACCAGAATGACAATTTTCCCACTTGAGCTAGGAAGGCCCTCAATGAAGTATGTTTATAGATATCTGAGATCATGCTTTCTCTGGTATGTAATTATTGGGTTGTAACAATCCAAGTGGTTTAATAGTGTCATAGTGATTTTGTTGACAAATTTGACAAGCTGCAACTTATCATTATGTTTGTAGTGTTTTCTGATTTTAAGGAGCAAGGTGGCAAGGAAATGACGACGAGTGTCATCCTTGCTAGTTTTGGCAAGTTTGCAAATCGCTTGTATATCGATCCATTACAAAAAGAAGAAGAGATGGTCCAGGATTATCTGGACGCGCACCATCTAGTTTGAAGGTTAGAGAAAGCAATAATACTTTCGAATTGGTGCATCATTGCTTCTTATATACGTATAAAAATCAATACGCGTGTATTGAAAGAACAAATTTAGTATAAGCCATTGCTATTCAAGTACATGACTGCATTATAATTGGGTGTTATATCATTTTGTTCATGTTTTGTCACATTTTAGAAATGATTTAAAGTAAAAGCAAGAGTTGCTAGTAGATTATTAGTATTTTGATAAGGTGAAGGAGGAGCGCCGACCTTCTGACTGGAGTCTGCATGAGTCTTTGTGGAAGGTGGAGGAGCACCAGCCAAGGTGAGTGCAGAATGAATCTCAAGAGCATATACCTGAAGAGCAAAGAGAACCTGAGTAGATTATTAGTTATTTTCTCACAAAACGCATGATATTTATGTTCGAACTTTTAAAAAACTTTTGTTTTCCTATTATTTACCGAATTTCTTTGCATCTCTGAGATGAGAAGTCATAATTATATGTATCATGTGTTGCATCTGTTACTATGACTTCTTTTATTTAAATTGAGTTTTAGTTGGCTTAAGCGTGATGTTCATAAATGAAATAATGTACTACATCAAACATCTAATACATCACCATCGAAAAAAAAACCAATATAATACATCAAGCAATGTAACACAATGAACAAAATATATAACACATTTGATGATGTATATGTAGTACATTTTACAAGCTACGTACAAAATATAACAATATAGTAGCAAATAATGTAGGATTGTTTCCTATAATTAGTTGACATATGTCATGATATTTCATGTTTGTACTAGGGAAGCTGTGGTCCTGTGCAGCTCACATGCTCATTAGTCTGTTAGGGTTTCATCCTAACAATTGGTATCAGAGCCTTTCGGTTATGGAAAAACTGAAAGGGGCTGGGAAGCTAGCGTCACCACCACCTCGAGCTGAGGATGTGCCGTCACCATCTCTTTCTGGTGATTTCGCTCACATCGAGTTCGAGCTGAAAGCTCATCACGACGAGACTAACCACTACCTCGACGAGATGCAAGTTTCTTTGCAGGAAGCTATGACAGTCTCTCTATCAAGTTTTCGAGCCTCTTTATTAGATGAGTTCAAGCAACAACTCACTAATTTCAGCACAACTCACACTGGGGAATCGCAACCACAAACCACAGCTCCAAGTCAAACTATAATACCTCAGAATGATGGATCTGTTCGATTTGGTTCCTTATCAGCTTCGTCACCGGTTTTGGGAACTTGTTCTGAAGGATCTTTATCTACGACAGCCAAATCTTAAGGTACTTCACCTTATATTGCTTCTATTGTCTCTGTGTTTGATTGTGACCCTTTCGATGCGTTGTCTAAGCTTGATGGTGAAAATATTACTACAAATGCTGCTATGAAATTAGATCTGAAGAATAAGGGGGGCACACACTAATTCTATGATGACACAAGGGGTACAAGGGAATATATAGGGTATGCAAGGTTCACTCTGTTTTGGCCACGATCCTCAGCATAGGCAGAGAGGTAACTTAGCAGTTCCAAAAGTAAGAGACGAAGGGTGCGAGCGTGCCACCGTGCTAGCGTGGAACGTAGGTGTGTTGATACTGGACTTCTGATCAAACGACAGGGATTTCGGTGCCACATCGTAGATGAGGGATTACGAGTAATCTTCCTATTCGCTTGCAATCGATACTCACAATGAT
The DNA here is from genome assembly GCA_010134655.1 of Fragaria nilgerrensis. Lineage (NCBI taxonomy): Eukaryota > Viridiplantae > Streptophyta > Magnoliopsida > Rosales > Rosaceae > Fragaria > Fragaria nilgerrensis. The sequence continues at coordinate 45,532 of WPAB01000126.1, forward strand.
AGCGAGCAGAGAAACTAATCAGGACAGTAAACAAAGGCGAGACCCATACGGGCTCTGTAAAGGTAAGGCGAGATGCACTTTAGCGTCAAGGTTTCTAGTAACTCGAAGGTTTGTTTTAATTGTTGTATGAGATGATTTTGTGTTGAACTGATCTTCGAATCCTCCTTATATAGGGGCTCGTGGTTAACTGATAAAGATGCAATCTCACAACCAAAATAGGATTCTGCTACCAAAGTCGCCCGAGGATTCTGCTTCTACCTCTCTCGAGATCACGGGACGGGAGGTCGAACCTTAGCTCCGGTCCTGTAACTGCACAAGTAACAGCGCATCAGGAGTCGGGACTGGGGTGACCCAGTCTTCGACTCTCTGATGCTTAAGTTAGCGTTGAGTTGCTACTTGTATAGTACGGGAGTATGGGAGGAATAATGAACTTACCTCTTTTAGGAATTCGTGCATGTTTTATAGGCTAGTACCAGAGGTTCTATCGTTGGTTTTTGATGCGAGACTGCTTTCATGGTGTTGTTCAGTCCTCTCCCTTTCGGGGTTACTCAGTAGTTGCTGAGTGAATCTGACATGTGCATTGTTGTTGTGTCTTCACTCTATGGAGGTTCTGTTGGTGGTGTTTTGGCCGGAATGATCTCCAGCTTGGGTAATGACGCCACATTCTCGACATGGCCAAGTGTTTTGGCTATGTATTAACAAGTCCCCAAGTCCCTAGTCCGAGAGAGCTCTTGGGTGGGGAGTTATTCTCAAGTTGTGCCGAGGATGTATTTTACTCAGGAGTTGGAGGCATGGTGTCGAGTCCCCAAGTCCCCATGTGAGGGTCACGAGGTGGCTGGGGTTGAGTTCCGAGAACTCGGTACGAACTTTTGCGTCATATCTCACGTGTGTCATAAATGGCCAGTTTATGAGGAACATGTGGTCATTTATAGCGAGTTTTAAGGACGTAACGGTTTTGTCACTTGGGCGTTTTTTTTTTTAACTGGCACGTAATTGACGCGCCTGCGTAGGATCGTGGGGCGCGTCTTAAATGTCTCGCACGATCATGGTTGACGTGGCTGTTCCTTGACCATTGAGATTGGCAGGATCAAGACAGTCGTGGTTAATTGGGATGTCTATAAATAGACCTGTGGAAGCAGAGGAAGGAGTTTGCATTTTGAAATCAGAGAGACTAGGGCTGAAGAGTTGGTTGTTCGTTGCTTGAAGAGAGGCTTTGACGAACTGTGGAATCAAACCTGGGGAACATCCAGTTTCATCCTCGATCGATTGGGTGCGAACGGTCGGCTGTTTGCAACCAGCTTCATTGTCACTACACAAATCCAATTTTTCGAGGTATGAACTTGTATGTTCTTATTCTAGGTTTTGTGTTTGTTTTGTTTCGAATTAGTGGGGGTTGTGCTGTGGTTTTCGTATCGTTTGCGATTTTGCTGGGAGAGTCTAGAGTAAGGGGTTGGTTGGTTTGCTATCGAGTTAGTTAGGTTAAGGTAGCAAGAGTCTAATCATGTGAGGATGTAGGGTATGACAGATCCGATGTGGGTGTCTAGCGAGGAGATTGTGGTTGTTTCTAGCTCGACTGATCCTGATTCGGACACCTTGCACCGGTGGGAGGAGGAATTGAACTATCGTATGGCGGAGGTTGCACTTGACTTACGGGAGGGAATTCCCGTTACGGATGTTGGGTCTCACATGTCCTCGTCTGACCCTCTATTGCAGGAGGTGGAAGAGTTTAGCATGGCGAGATATCGGGAGGTTGATGATTCATTCTGGGATCCTCCTGGCGAGAGTATGACGTCGTCAGAGCTAAAAGCTCTTAGGCAGAATTGGGGTATTCCCGATGAGGTCATGTTGCGGCCTCTTGGCAAGGGCATTAAGTTTTGGGATCCTCTGGACAACTTCACTCTGGTATACGAGTACCAGCTGAAATGTGGGTTGATGTCCCCGCTACCCACGTTTGTGCAGTACACTTTGGCATGTCTGCAAGTCACCCTGAATATGCTAAGGCAAATATTGGGAACGAGGGTATTATTTCGTTTATTAGGGCAGGAGTTCCCCAATTTTGAGGAGTTCAACGCGTTCTGGCACATGGCGTATTGTGCGAAGAAGGGCAGCTGGGGCTGTGTGACGTTGAAGTCCCGGGGGAAGTTTAAGATTTTGGTGGAAGACTTGCCCACCTCTACGAATAAGAGTTGGCGACAAAAATGCTTCCTTGTCGGGGGCAGTGGTAAGAGTGGCACGGACATCCCTTCCGGGTTCTCGGGACTTTCCAAAAAATAGGTACTGCGTTTTGTGTCTCGTGTTTTCTTATTGTTTGTACTATGTTACCCCTGCTGACTGCTAACTTTGTATAGTGCCTCAAGAGTATAAGTTAACCGAGTTGATGGAGCGTCGGATACGCCGGGTGCTGTGGGTATTCGAGTCTAGGAGCTTGTACCGGATATGCCGGTTTGGCATATATAGTCATTTCGGCTATGCCCGGGTCCCGGGTCTCTATTTTTGTTTTGAATGTTCTTCCCTTTTATGCTTTCTGGTCTGTGCTTGACTCTTATCTTTGTTTGGTGCAGTGACGATGCCTCGGGACGGTGAGTCGCGAAAGAAGGAAGGTTCGTATGATAAGGTGTCAGATGAGGATGTACTAGAGGGGTTGCGGGCCGAGGCTGACCGTGTCAAGCAGTATGACATCGACTTGGAGACTGGCGAAGGGAAAGAGGTGGAGCTTGATGAGTTTGAGGATGACTTTTTGAGGTTGAATCTGGCAGACGAGGACTATGCATATGTGCCTCCCTTGGTGGCGGAAGCAATGGGCTTGGGCGACCAAGAGGTGAATGACGAGGAAACGGAGACTGAGGGTGGCGACCACGGGGACTATCAGGAGCAGGTTCAGGTGGTTGAAGAGCCTTTCTTAGAGCCAGTAGAGGTGGAGGATGTGTCTCCGGGGAATGTGGGTGAGCCTCAAACTGGCGATGACGACTTGGTGATTGAGGAGGTGGAACCCACTATGTAAGTGTCGGAAGAGGTTGCTGTGGTGAGGACTCGGAAGAGGAAAGAGAGGGTTGAGTCGTCCCGTGAGGGTCAGCCAAAGAAGTCCCGAAAGGAATGGCGTTCCAGGAGCGCTGGGAGCCTGGCTGAGATCACCCAAGCATTGGAGGGGACAGGGGAGGTGCAACCGCATTTGGCCCAAATAGCATACGACATGTGCCACCACTCTCGTGACATCACTGCCCTAGAGGAGGTTGATCCCTTAGCTGGGGTGGCTCTTGCCAATGAGAAGTTGACTCGGGTAAGTGTATATAATGTTCAATTTGCCTCTTCTCTTTTTGTGGCTTTTTGCTTATGCTTTGGTTCTTATCTGCAGGCTACGCTGCTTATGTATGCTGCCAGTGAGAGGGCGGTTTCCCACTTACAGGGGGATGCTAAGGTTAAATGCCAACAGCTAAGGGAGGCAGCTGGAGCAGGATGTTGCTGTCTTCTGAGACCAGACTGCTACATCAGGGAAGGAAGTTGCTAAGCTGAAGGAAGTTATGCAAGAGAATGACAAGCAAGTAGAGGCTGGGGAGGTGGCTGTTGCCAAGGTGATTTCTTTGGAGACTGAGGTGGCGAGATTGAACCATGCCTTGGAAGAGCAAGAGAGGGCTTGAAAGGTGAAGTGTGCAAGGGCTGCCGAGGCTGGGGAGAGGGTGTTCTGGGAGAGCGACTTGTATAAACAGCAGCTGAATAGCGCTTATAACCGGGGGCAGGATGAGCTGAGCAATACTGGTTGCCAAGCTGGTTGGATAAATGAGGTAGCTGTGCGCAAATGGTATGTTGAGAGGGATGCAGCGAAGAAGGCTTGGCAGCAAATGACACCAGAGTAGAGGAAGCAACCTGAGATCTTGCGGTCCCTGGCGAAGCAGCACGAGGTCTTGCGTTCGACATCCTCTGCCAGCCGAAGGAAGTTCCTGCTGTGGGCACACCTTAGCCCCTTGTAGCGGTTGCAGTGTCTTCACTGAGGTCTCCTCGTCCTGAAGGGTCCCCTGCCACTCAGGTGGTAGTGTCTCAGGTGGCATCTTCTGTTGTTGAACCCCCTAACCCTCGAGCACCTGGACTTGTGGCGCCACCATGTGCTGAAGTGCCAAAGGTTCTAGCGAGCAAGTCCCCTGTCACTAGAGTGCAACAAGTGAGCTCCATGGTGCGTCCTAATGTTTCTATGAGGCCTCCACCGGTGTTACGTGACCGTTCGAAGCATGCTTAAAACATGCTTATAGACGTGGTAGCGGGTCAAAAAGTGGTTGGAGCGTGAAAAAGTCAAGTCGCACGTCTTCCGGGGAGAAGTGAATGTTTTAACGTACTTAGCTGTTTCGTTAGTTTTCAATTTTTGTTTGCTTTTGAAACAATATTGATCGCGTGGTTAGCCAGTTGAACAATTTGTTATTTATGGATTTCCTAGGAGTCCATGTTGATACTTGTTTAATTTGTTTTTTTTAAAGAATGCTTTTGTTTGTGGTTCATCTCTTGTTGTTATTGTGTTCCGTGTTCTTGGCACGGTATGTTAGAAAAAAAAGAAGAGAGAACACAACATCTTCATTTAGGTTAGGCCGCTAATGGGCAAGGTGTACATTTGATTTGGGCCGCTACCAGGCTAAAGTACACAAACTGATGAAGTGCTAGCTGCTATGTTAGCCTTCGAGTGTTGATAATTTAAACAGGGTAGAGATGGAGGTGGCGAGCGTTCCAGGGGTGGGGTAGAACCCGGCCATCAGTATCTCAAAGATAGAATGTAGCTGGTCCCGGGGCATTGACTATCTCCAGTGGGCCTTCCCACTTCGCCTTGAGTCCAATGGGGTGGGGAATGACTTCTTTCATGACCCAATCACCTACTTTTAGGGGGCGGGAAACAACTTTCTTGTTGTAGTGTTGACCAATCTTTTGCTTGTTGTTGACATTCCTGAGATGTGCTCTGTCCCGGCGTTCCTCTAGGAGATCCATGTTAAGTCTTAACCATGTGATGTTTGTCTCGGGATCGTATGTCGTAACACGTTCACTCGGGACCTCCATTTCTACAGGAATCACTACTTTGGTACCATAGGATAAGAGGTATGGAGATTCACCTGTGGCTGTTGTTGGGGTGGTACGCAATGTCTAGAGGACTTCCTGGAGCTTGGCAGCCCACAGCCCTTTGGCGTCTTCCAAGCGTTTCTTCAAGTTATGTTTGATGAGTTTGTTTATGGCTTCCACTTGGTCATTGGTTTGAGGGTGTGCTATGGAGGCATAGAAGATTGTGGTGCCTTGCTTGGAGAGGAATTCTCTGAATGTGTCATTGTCAAATTGTGTCCCATTATATGTGATGATGGCTTGTGGCACCCCAAACCGGCAGTATAAATTACGCCATAGGAAGTTTATCACTTTTTCAGTTGTGATCGTGGCAAGGGGTTCTGCCTCTATCCACTTCATGTTGTAATCTACAATGACTATTGCAAATTTGAATTGTCCCAGAGTTGTTGGTAACTGTCCCACAAAGTCGAGTCCCCACTAACTGAAAGGGACTGGGGAGATGATAACAGATAGTGGTACTGGGGGATGATGAGCAAAATTAGCAAATTTGTGGCACTGAAGGCATGCTTGGACAATCGCCTTTGCATCTTGCTCTAATGTTGGCTAGTAATACCCAGCTCTGAGTGCTTTGAACATGAGGTTCCGGGCTCCCACATGGTGGCCACAAACACCACTGTAAAGTGATTTGAACACCTTGTGCCCTTCTTCTGTAGGTAAGCACTTCAGAAAGGGACATGACTGACCACGACGATATAGCTTACCATCCCTAAGTAGGTAGAGTGAATCCTTGTGGTGCAACCATTGTGCTTCTCTTTTGTCCAGGGGCAAGGTGCCATTAGAAAGGAAGGCCACATATGGGTCCATCCACGAGGGCTGACTAGTTGTTCCGAGGGTAAAGATTTCTGAATAGGCCTTTGAGATACTAGGTTTGTCCAAGATTTCTATGTGCACATCCGGTGGCGTGGACTCGGGAGGGGCTGTGGCGAGTCTCGCAAGAGCATCTGCTTTGGAGTTCTTGGCCCGTGGGATTTGTGTGAGTTTGTAAGATGTGAAGTGTTGTAGGAGGGCGCTAGCTAGACTTTTGTCAGATCCCAGGTTATTCTGGTTGGCCTTGAAGTCTTCTGCCACTTGATTGACCACAAGCTGGGAAGCACTGAATATGTGGATATGCAGGGCTCTGAGTTCTCGATAGAGCTGAATGCCAGCTATGAGGGCCTCGTATTCAGCTATGTTGTTAGATGCTTTGAATTCAAACCAGAGAGCATACTCATACTAATTTCCCTCTAGGTCTGTGATTATTATTCCTGCTCCATTGAGCCTGTTGTTTGAGGATCCATCAACATGAAGTTCCCAGATGGCGTCCCGAGGGGACGTCTGGGTCTGGATTGCTATGGTCTAGGGGAATGAATTCAGCAATGAAATTTGTAACTGCTTGCCCTTTTATGGCTGTTCTCGGTTTGAAATGTAAGTCAAACTCTCCCAATTCAATTGCCCATTTTACCATGTGTCCTGAAGTTTCAGGTTTTTGGAGTATTTGTCGCAAGGGATGATTAGTTAGAACATGAATTGTATGAGCTTGGAAATATTGCCTGAGCTTTCTTGCTATAGTGACGAGGGCTAAGGCTAGTTTCTCAATATCAGGGTAGCGGGTCTCGGGATCTGCAAAACCTCTACCACAGTACTATACTGGGAACTCATTGTCATGTTTATGGCGCATGAGAGCAGCGCTAATGGCTATGGCGGAAACAGCCAAATACAGGTAAAGCACTTCTCTTGGGACAGGCTTGGAGAGGAGAGGGACTGCAGCAAGGTAAGCTTTGATATTGTTGAAGGCATCGTCATGTTCCAGGCCCCATGCCACATTATCTTTATATTGGGTTTTGAGCAGTTGAAAGAATGGGTTGCATTTGTCTGTGAGGCGGGAGATGAATCGAGCCAGAGCTACCAAGCGTCCCGTGAGGCACTGGACCTCATTCCAGGTTCTCAGAACAGTCATGTCAAGTATGGCTTGTACCTTTTCTGGGTTAGCTTCAATGTCTCTTTCACTAACCATGAAACTTAGAAATTTTCCTCCCCCAACAGCCAAAATACACTTCTATGGGTTGAGGCGCATCCTATGAGCCAGGAGCTTAGTGAAGACTTTGTCTAGGTTGGCAATGTGGTCGTCATCTGTCTTGCTTTTGACCAGCATGTCGTCCCCATATACTTTCATGACCTCCCCAATTTCTTCTTCGAACATTGCATTGACTAGCCTTTGATAAGTTGCTCTCGCGTTCTTAAGGCCAAAGGACATGACCCCGTAACAGTACAGTCTCTTGTCTGTGACAAAAGTAGTGTGTTCCTGGTCTGTGGGGTGCATTTTGATTTGATTAGTTGTGTTGACAATAATGAGTTCCACTAGACGTCTGAATTTGTGGTGACGTGATGGCTTCCAAACTTATCTGGATATCACACCACTTGTATGAGTTGTAATTAAACTCAAATAGCTTTGTGTGTATCTAGGATCTCCACAGAAGAATATCACGTTGACAAAACTCCTTCATTCTTTTTTTTATTTCTTATTATTATTCCTTTTTCTTTTTATTTATTACTTTTTTTTTGGGTATTAACAGTTAGCAGAGTTGGGATTAGGGGCGGGTGGATCAGATGGTTCGGGCCAGTTTATCAGGGGAATGGATTCGTGATTGATTGCAGATGGTTGAGGGGCTGGGAGTGGAAAGGATGGGTGGGTGAGTGGATGAGTGACATAAATAATCTAGTTGGGGCCTCCTGGGATCACGAAACTATTATGTCCTTGGCCAAGAAAAAGAGATGTCATGGTGGGATCCGGGGTGGGAGTGACTCTTGTTGCCCGGTCCAGGGTCTCATTGTAGTTGTTACGGTGATCCAGAGTGGCGCGGAGTAGGAATTGCTCATTTTCTAGCTCAGCAATACGCACCCGGTACGCTTCGGCCTCTGCTTTATCCTTAGCCACTTGTTCTCGAAACAAATGGAAGTCTTTTTTCAAAATTTCAAGGGCTGTAGTGGCATCGGGGTGGTTAACGTGGGCCGCAATTGCGGTAGCTTGGTTAAGGGATGTGTCTCCATATTGGAATAGTTCTTTTTCTATCTGAGTCTCGGGTTCGTTTGGGTCATCCATAATTTCCACCATCTTTCTAAGTTAAAATGGGAGTTCCACAAGAGGACCTTCTTTCTAGCGCCAATTGTTTCTACCTCTCCCGAGATCACGGGACGGGAGGTCGAATCCTTAGCTCCGGGTCTTGTAACTGCACAAGTAACAGCGCGTTAGGAGTCAGGACTGGGGTGGCCCAGTCTTCAACTCTCCGATGCTTAAGTTCGCGTTGAGTTGCTACTTGTATAGTACGGGAGTATGGGAGGAATAATGAACTTACCTTTTTAGGAATTCGTGCCTGTTTTATAGGCTAGTACCAGAGGTTCTGTCGTTGGTTTTCGATGTGGGACTGCTTTCATGGTGTTGTTCAGTCCTCCCCCTTTCGGGCTTGTTCAGTAATTGCTGAGTGAATCTGGCATGTGCATTGTTGTTGTGCCTTCATTCTGTAGATGCCTGTGGAGGTTCTGCCGGTGGTGTTTTGGCCGGAATGATCTCTGGTAACTGAGTAATGACACCACATTCTCGGCATGGCCAAGTGTTTTGGCTATGTATTAACATATTCATTTACTTGCGAACTGAGCAATTGGATGACGCGTATCCAGTTGTATAAGCAGACTTCGCCTAGGTCACAGATATTGTTCCTTCGCTATTAAAAACTTTGTAGTCTCCGACACGGACTCAAATACCAAAGGTCTCCTTATCCCGCGAGGTGCTACGGTCCTCATAAGAACCCACCTTGCGTACCTCCAAAGCTAGCGTTCTTAACAAGCTTTACCTTTAAAAGGGTCACATGTATTGGTCCAAATGTTATCCGAGACTTGTTAATTAGTCTTGGACCAAAATATCAACTGGGCTCAAACTCACTCAATGATGTGCAAATTAGTGTGGGAAATGTTGGCATGAAGGATGTGTTAGGGAGTGTTGGAATGAGTATGAACGGGGGATATGCAAATTGGTTACCAGGAGGGGGTTATGGTCATATGAACATGGGTCTAGTTGGATTTGCAAATCAAAATGGTGTTGGAATGTTTCCTAATCCGATAGTTATGCCTCAAGCTAATGATTCATTCACTATCTCTTATTCTGGACCTTATTCAGTCTCATTTAGTCTCATTCAGCCTCTTCTTTTCTTAATAACAGGCATAACCTACAGTGGTCTTGCGAATAGTGAGATTTACTAGTGCAGCTATACGGAAACAGCTTCAGATAGCATACAAAAGCGTTCTCTATGATTCTAATCGCATAGTGGTTCAAATTCTCATGCCTACACGTGATCAATCTTTTTCAACGTTATGCAACGGATTTTACAAAACAAGACTTCTATCTTGATTCAGACATTATTGTATCAACTTGTAGAGCAAAATTTGTTATTTTGACAAGGCATATTCAATTTAAGGGTAAAAAAAAAAGTAAGAGAAAGTACAATGAAAACGATAGCTCAGGCGATCAATGAAGCTACCTTTTTAACGACAAGCTTGTATATTTCATATTTGTATCCCTTAATTGACATAACCCATTGCAGTGCACCAAACGTGACAATGTTTTGTGGAAAGCCAGTAGAACTTATTCCCGACTTCTGAAACTAAAGATCAATCGTTTTAATAAGATTTTTATATAAATACATGTATATTATATAAATAATTTGTATGTAAATCATTTAGAGAAATTATTTGTATATAAATTATTTTTTAAACGAATTATAGAAAATTTTGATGAATTATATCCGAATTATCTTATATTAGTGTTTTCTTTTTGATGAATTATAATTGCTTTTTAATGAATTATAATTGCTTTTTGGACGAATTAGGGTTAGGGTTAGAGTTTATTTGACAAAACTAATTATTATTTAAAAAATAGTTAATCTTCATATTGATGTAAGAAGCATTCCTTATATTATACATAATTAGTGGTTGCTATTAATATGTAATATTTGTTTCCATTACCTAATAAAGTACATTAATATCATTGATTCACCCCTTAAAATGTAAAAGAAAATAGAAATGGTAAAATTGGTAATGCAATGTTTTGATTTGGCAAGATATATTATGTGGAATTGAAAATAAATATTTTTATTTACTTACATGGCATGACACATAAGATTAAGGCCATAAATTTTAGGCCTTATTAAGGCCCTCTGGCACTACCCTTCATGTAATAAGTCTAACTGGGAACTTCACCCACTTTTGGTGGAATCAAAGTGGAAAAATAGAGAATTAACTAAAGAATATAAAGGTAAATTAAAACTTATAACAAAGACAAGATTTAGCAGGTTTCCTTCTTGATAAACTTGAATTTTTATGTATACATAAATAAAATATTTATTCGGAAGGAACCATGTTCATGTCGACTCTCATGTTAACGTCAAATTATTACGTACATGGTCAATCCACCATTATTTAGTTTAACCACTTTCGAATCAAACACGTAGCATAGTAAGAAACCGATCAAGTGATAACGGAGGCGTTGGCATGCAGAATGGCATGCAGAATGGGGTTGGCTGTGGCTGTTCAATTGGGTTTGAGGTAAGCAGAATAGTAGATGATTGTAAAAAAATTTATGCAACAGTTTGATTATATTACTATTCGGCATATCTACCGTGAAGCAAACAATGTGGCACATTGTTTGGCACATTTTGCTAGTTTAAATAGTATAGTGGAGCAGTATGTAGAAGAGCTGCCAGGTTTTCTTATGGATGTGATCTATGAGAACCAATGTAACTCTTTTAATGTCAACCGAGGTAGAGGTTTTATGTCCCCCTCGGATCAGCATGTTGGTATTAATATAAATCATGGGTAACGGACTGAGCCTCCTATGTAGGCTGGTTCCATACAAAAAACCGATCTGGTGAAATTCAGAGTGATAAAACTCATTATTCCTATGAAATATCTTATTACTCCCCTTAACTAATTAATTAACTAAAGTGGCGTGTTAATCTAATTAATTCTATAAATTTAATATCATCCTAAATGGGTAGCTAATGACTACAAAGTACAAACGACTTAATTATTTGGAAGTTTGACCAATTTAAATAGATAGAGGTACTTTTAAACCGAACACTTATTGATAGTAAAATCTTGTTTCCATCTTTACTAGAAATCCTATCGTAGGAGGAAGGTGAATCTAGTGGTCGATACACGATTATATGCTACACCATAATCATTTCAAACCAACTAAGATTGCACAAATAAAAGATTGAATGAAGTTTAAGTTCAACAAACAAGTTATCACATGCTTTCATCAAAAGTTATAAAGAACTAAACTAAAACATGCATGCTTCATGGCTATGGGAAGTTGGATATCATATTTTGAACTTGAATCTAAACAAACAGACGAACTAACCAACTACTCATAGAAATTGAATTCATAAACATAGTTTGAGTGATGAAAATTCACAAGATTCAAGATATGGATTACAACTTTCAATGAATGAAAGAGGATGGAATGATGAAATGATGAACATGGATGAATTTGGCTTCAAACTCCTTGGATGCTTGAGATTTGACGTCGAATACTATAAAGAGAAATGGGGGACGATGGCGGCTGAACTGTGGCTTTGTGTGTAATGTTTGATTTGATTTTTGTGTTGCCTAACCTCTCCTTATATAGGGGACGAGCTAGGGTCTTGGAAAGGCTCTCAAGTTTCCTTCAACCAATCAAAAAAATTCTAATGTTTAGGACTATATGACTCCTAGCCGATTTAGGACTCATTTTAACTTGAACTCTTCAATTGTTGCGTAGAGTGATGCAGAAAGAGGAAATCTTAATGTGCTTAACAACTTAACTTAGATAAACCAAAGAAAACGAGAAAATGTTGAATCTTCACAAAGTAGTATGAATTCATTGGCCTTCTCGTCGTCTTTTTCTTTTCTTTTTTCAAACGCTTGTATATATAGGCATTTTGAGATGGAGGCTTTCTCCAAACTGACACCTGAGGCTGGCTAAGACTGAGAGGCATTCTTAAGGTTATTTTCCATGGTACTTGCACAGTTGCACTATGGAGAGAGCTTTGCAACCCCCTTCCACCTATTATCACTGAAGCTGCATTCACAAGAAGTTTTATGGAATTTACTTTTACATTTTGCAAGCACAGAGTAAGATGGCTAACTACTTTGGTGCATTTTCACCAACAGTGTTTGGACCGACTTACATCTTCATACTCTCCGCAGCTACATCTTCATCACTAGCTTTAGCACTAACGCAAAGAAATTTAGTTGATGAGCCTCAAACATGGAAAAATTCAAAAGTCAAGGGCCTCAAGGACGTTAATTACAAAGAGGCTTATGGTTGTGGTTGAACCCTCATGGGAACTGATGCTGAAGAACCTGGTTTCAGTCATTACTCGTCACCGTGCTTCTGTTTTAGGACAAGCCTTGTACACTAATGTTTTGTTGTTGGCTTAGATGAAATTAATTCCATAGTTCCCATCTTAAGTGGAGGTCCGAACCTCATCTGAACTACAATAATGTTTTACCAAGCATTTCTTGCTACGCCCCTATGGGGGAGGGGTTCTAATGAGGATCATTAAGTTGAGAACTAGTTTCTATAGTGAGGTTGGTAATTCCACAGCACATTAGCTTGGAATGATGAGTGAGTTGTGATTCCTACCATCTCTGCCGGAATACGGAATGGTAAATACCTCCCTGCCACTATTGTCTTCAGTTCAATTGTTTCAACAATCTGAGTACGTTTGTAGTCCTTGCAATTCTCTCGAACTTCTGCAAATTTGGGTGTCTCTGTTTTAAGCTTTCTAATTTTATTTTTTTTGTAGCAGCCTAGTTTTGCTTTTGTCAGCTTGTTTCTCTAGGACGTGTGTGTAAAGTATAGTCATGGCTGTAAAGTAGCACGCACAAACTGTCCAGCCTTGAATCACTTGCTATTGTTATTGCTTCAAAGCAATGTTGAGCTATGTGTGCATTAGTTTTCTTACCTAATCCATCTCTCATCTCTGAGCTAGTGCGATGGGATCACAAGACTCCAGCTAAACCACTAAATCAAGGTATTTCACTATTTCTTTATTGTGTTGGTGTTTGGATAGGTAATATGATTGATAAATATGTAGAGGCAAAAACATCTTTCAGAATTCAGATATTATCTTTTGCTTCTCTTGCTTTCTCTGAGGTCTTGTCAAAAGGAAGCAAGTAGGGAAGAGAAGACTACCAGAAAAGGGGATGAGAAAGACAGGTTTGAAGCAAAAGCAATGTGAGAAGGTACAATAAGAGGAAGTAGGAAGTGCAACTGGAATTGTGACAAAAGTAGAAAATGAAGAGCCTTGGGGGAAATGGCAGCAGTGGGAGGCTATCAATGGAGGAGAATGAGGATGAAGAGACTTCGAGACTGGCCATATCAACCTTCCAAGCTAGAGAAGAGGAGATTGAGAGGAAGAAGATGGAAGTGAAAGAGAGGGTTGAACTTCAATTAGGTCGTGCTGAGGAAGAAACTAGGCGCTTGGCACAAATTTGGGAAGTAAGTTCAAGAAATTAACCCATTAATAAATAGAGGGTAGCTGGTAGCATATCTTCTGCTATCACTTGTCAATTTGTGTTTAGTGACTTTAGGTTATGTAACTATAGAAATATGATCCTCTACGTACATCTTTTCTTGTGAAATGGTTATTGTTATAATTTAGCATTAGAGTTGTTACTGACACTTCCAGAAAGTCGTTCTGTGCTTGAGAGTTAATATTTTGTTAGTTCAAATGCTACATAAGAACATGGTTTTTCCACATGTTTTTCTTATTTTACATACAATGAAGTTATTTACAATGTTTTAGGAGCTCGAAGCATTGTCAGATCCCAATAGGAAGGAACTTGCAATTGTAAGGAAGAAAATCGACATGGTAAACCGAGAACTGAAGCCTTTGGGACTCGGCTGCCAGAAGAAGGTGCTACATTCTCTTTTTTCTGAAACTGTACTTTCACTGTTTCCCCTACTCGTTCACAACAAAACAAGTCAGTGGATATGCATCTGTAGACGTTTTACATGCTACAAAATGAATCCAATATTAGGTGTTTTGCATATTTGAATGAACACATAATAAACTGAATAGCATAAGAACACAAACACAATCACACACCAAATACCATCTGGAAGTACTGATCTAGAGAGGCTAGAATACACACCTGAGGACTGGTTCATTGAGCTCGACATCTTCTTGCAATAGCAGCTGCACTAGAACCAAGAGTTAAGCCTTCTTCACTTCAACACTTATGGGACTAAACTGAATGCAAAACGTGTTGAGTGCAGGGGCTTCTCCCTGTATATATATCGGCTAGTTAACTAGATAAGGGACTCATCCCATTAGGAGTCCAATACCTGCTTAATAGTTATCAAGAGAATCTAAAACTTATCACAACTCCAAAGATTAATCAGGTAACTAATAAGATGAGTTTCCTACTTTTGTTAGGAGATATAACCTTAACAAATAACCAGAAATAGAGTTATATTCATGTATTTCTTGTTTATTTGTATTTAGCCAAATCAATTGTATTTATCTTATCTTACTGTAATAGTGTTAAAGTCCAATGTTTTCTAACATACAATTGTTTGCGACAGGAAAAAGAGTACAAGGAAGCCCTGGAGAGCTTCAATGAAAAGAACAAAGAAAAGGCTCAACTTGTAACCACAATGATGGAGGTAAATCCTTGAAGCTCAAATGCCAAAAAGTTATTTCCAATATCCCTTTCTTAATCACTTGGTGACTCTTCTTCCATTTTGTTGTACTCTGCTTACCAGCTTTTGACTGAGAGTGAGAGGTTGAGGATGCAAAAGCTACAGGAGCTGAGCAAGAACATAGAACTATCACATTGAAACACCCTGATGCTTCAACGGAACTGAATATCACTAGTACTACCTTCTAATATATAGCTATTCCTTTAACTTAGATATGTTAATATCTTTTTGAGTGAGCAAGTATGGTTGTCATAACATTCTGGGTAAACTGTTGAGTTCACTATTGTAATCAAGTTGACTTTGTGGCCATGTATTGACTACTGGGCACATTACCACCACATTTTAAGCTTACTGTTCTATAGTTTATCATGTTTAAGTTTGGAAAGGAAAATAACTAATCGATGAAATGAACAAGGATCAGTACCTTTAAACACTTGCAAGCAAAACTGTAACATTATTGGTCTTCTCCATTTTCTTCCCAGTTCTGTTTCATTCAACGAAAACAAGTTAGGTCTCTCCACCAGTCCACCCTGTCATTTGACAGATGGTTTTGGCTTGGAGCCAACCACCCTAATCATAATAATACATGACCAATCATTCATTAGTCATAACTCAAAATCCCTGAACAACTCTCTACCTGTCGGCCAAGAGAAACAATGGCGTTTGAGAAGATCAAGGTCGCCAACCCCATTGTTGAGATGGACACTTTCATCTGATTCAGAGTTGTATGAGCAACTTCATATTCTAGTAGTTAACTTCTAAGTGATAAAACTTGTAAAGAACAAAAAAATTTGAGAGAACTTCTTGTATATTTCTTTTCTGAGTTAAAACATTACTTCTGCATATGCAGATGTAAAAGGAATCATCTTCTGGAGCATGACTCTTTTTAACATGCTAATAGAAATGTAAAAAGAATCATCTCTGCAATGCAGAATGTGTTTGTTGAGATATAAATCCCACATCGGGAATATGAGACCTTATATGTGGGTTTATAAGGGTTTAGAGCACTCCACATATTGTCAATTGGTTTTGGATGTGAACCCCAGACTACTTTATCAGTGTTTGATCTATGTTATTCTGAAAACATGTGTGACTGGAATTTCTGGAGAGATATGCAATTTGGCTGAGCATTTGTTGATGGAATGAATGGACTGGTCATGCTTCAAGCAATTCACCAGATTTATGCATTGCATAAATTCTAAATCATTGTTTGCGATCAGTTTGTGTATTCACATGTACATAGTGAGGATCTAACTGTAGATTCATTATGTCTGAAACGATTACAGTGTTGATCTTTTATTCAAAAATTTATCAAGAAAATGTACTATAGTTTTGACAAGTCATCGAAAAGATATATTTCATATGTCAATATTCTTGATCTTTGGGAAATGGAATGGACCCTGATAGTACAGTGGCTGGGGCACAACACACTTATAGACTTCATACATAATCAATCCAAATTTGCAAATGTCCTACCATGTGTACATGGTTGAAGAAATTTCAGTTTCCTCTCTCATACTATTAGTCTTTTGTTATCTGGTGCAGGAGATGAGATGACTCGAGTTTTCTGGAATCAATTAAGGATAAGGTGCTTTGATCTTACTCTTAGTTCGCTCTGTAATATATATATATTCTCCACCTAAGTTTCAAAATATTTTTCTCAAAATTGTGCAGTAAGAAAGGAGCCTCAGGAACTTTTTGACTTTCTTATATTATTCTGCTGTTCATGTTGCATTTCTAAATTCTAAGACTTGGTATATATCTTAGGTACAATGTAGCAATCAAATGCGCCACTGTATCGACAGGTATACACTTTCTGAACTCCATGTTTAGCGCTTTCACAAGCACATCAATATTTTCTAATTTACAGCAAGGAACACAACAAACATAATACTGGGGTTATAATGTGACAGATTTAAATCGCATGAAGGAGTATAACTTGAAGCAACTGTGGAGGAGTCTCAATGTGACTATTAGGAACATTTTGAATGGTTAGTGAACTTGAAGCTGTAGAATTATCTTTTGAAAATTTCATGGGTAAATTACAAGGGTTGCTTTCTTCAGGAACTGTTTTCAGAGAACCGATTATTTGCAAGAACGTTCCTCGATCATCCCAGGTATTGTCTTTTCCTGTTATGTCTATTGTTTAGTTGTAGTAGAACCATATTGCTGATTGTTACTGATTTCAGGCTGGACAAAGGCAATATGCATCGGAAGACATGCTTTCGGTGATCAATATCGAGCAGTTGATTTAGTCATCAAAGGACCAGGGAAACTGAAATTGCTGTTTGGTAAATAACAAGTGTGCATGAATGCATAATATAACACAGGATTATGTATATAGATTGCTTTAATTGATAATTGTTCTCAACACAAACTAAAACTTGCATTGAGTAAAGAAACCATTCTCCTTTCATTTCTTCTCATATTGCTTGCTTGGTTTAATATGGATCTACTGAGAAAGATTGGGAATGTTTGCTGTTCCAGATGGAAAGGATGAGAAGACCGAACTGGAAGTGTACAACTTTACAGGGAAAGTGGGAGTAGCACTTGCCATGTGCAACATTGATGAGGTTTGATTTGCTAATCTTTAGTGTTCTAATTGAAACAGTTGCTCTATGGCAGCGCGGGAGTAAGCCTTTTTCTTTTTTTTGTGTATATTTTTTTTCTTTCTGTGTACACGCAGTCAATCCGTGCCTTTGCAGAGGCTTCAATGATCAGAGCTTATGAGAAAAAATGGCCTTCTTTATCTTAGCACAAAAAATACTGTTCTTAAAAAGTATGATGCATATATTCTTTACTGGCCTTCTACAAATATGTCAGATTTTGTTTACGATTCTCTAAGTTCCTATGTCTAAACCTTTTCTTTTTCTTAAACCCTTATTTGCTCCTGAGATAAGATTCAAGGACATATTTCAAGAAGTATATGAAGCCAAGTGGAAGTCCAAGTATGAAGATGCTGGCATATGGTGAGGAACTTGGTGATTTTGCATTCTCCGACGATGGATTTTTAGGTCTATTGCTTTTTTATTTACTTTATAGGATTGGATTGGAAGGTATGAACATTGTCTCATCGATGACATGGTGGCTTGTGCAATTAAAAGTGAAGGTGGTTTTGTTTGGGCATGCAAGAATTATGATGGAGATGTACAAAGTGACTTCTTAGCCCAAGGTTTGTATGAAAGACATCTAGCAACTTTCGTTTAATTAAATGAGAGGAACATCAAATGACAGATATGTGACGGGTTAATTTTAGCTGATATTTACTTGCATAAAACAAAATGGAAAGCCATGCAAATGATGCAATGCATATGAGATTTCTGCTATATATACTCAGGTTATCAACTGATATATATTCTTTTTAGTTACATCAAAAGGGAAAACAGAGACTCCTGATCTAGCGTAATCCTAACCGAATTCCCAACCCCCTCCACACAACTTGGGCCAACCGCAAGGGTTCCAGCTGATATGGATTCTACTTGGCATGAACTAACAAACCAGAAGTTTTAAGCATCCATCCATCCGAAAATAAAAGGTACTAATGCTCTGCTTTCCCTTTCTCAAGTTGAGAGCTTACATCCTTGGACAGGTTTGTCAAGTGATTCTACAATTTATCCAAAAGTCGACGATGCTAGGAACTTAAAGATGAAAAGCCAGAACCAACTTATACAAGAACTCTTGATGTAAATGTTCAAACCTTTCCACTATGATCAGTTTCGATGTTTCTAACAGGTCCTTTGAACCACTTCCTTGCACTTAACACCCACCAAAGCATTATCAGACCTAAACCCACACTCAAAGCAACAGGTGCATAATTGAATGTATTCCAGGAAATTGGGTAGTATGTGGGGAGGAGGAAGACAGAACAAGTGTAACAAATCCACAGGAAGGCGACCAAGCAAATTGGTCTGCTAAAACTGCCCAAATAAAATGGCCCGGCTTTGAAGTTCTTCTCAGGCATTACCATTCTTGCAAAGATCGGAACTGCATAACCTCCTACCCATCCAATCGTACATATGGAAGTTATGGCAACGAAGACTACATTAACTTTTAAGATTGGAAGTCCAAGGAGAATGCAGATGGCTGCACAGAGCCACACAGCATTGGAAGGAACTCTGTGTTTTGGGTGTATTTTTCGCCATACGGAAGAGAATGGAACCCCTTGGTCTCTTGATAGAGCATACACCTGATAAAAGCCAGTGTAATCAATGCTAGTGTGACAACAAAAGTTAAGTAAAGATATTACTAGAATATTTGAGTAGGAACACATATACACAAACATATATATTGCGAGTCCTTCAAAATCTAGCTAAGAAAACTACTGTTGGCATGATGAAAGAATATCAAAACGGTTTATATCAAGGAAGCATGTGACCAATCATGGAATCAGAACTGGAAATTCATATAAAAGGAACTATACTGGTACGTAGATCAATGCTACTTCAGCTAGCAAACTGACTGTTAGAAACTGGTGAGGTGAAAGTTGCCACAAAATAGTTTATGCATTATCAAAGGAAAGGGTGTACATGCATATATGTGACCGATTGTGGTATTAAAACTGGAATCGCATACTCTCCAAAATCTGAAGTAGCATTGTTCACAGCTCTCTCTCTCTCTGATATGATTAATGAATTAGTAGCAACACTCAGAAATTACAGTATACTGATTGCTAGCTAGTTATACATTGAATTAGACGCTGTTGAGTATTGTAAAACTAATGACTAATAAAGGTACGTAATGAGGCATCTGTTGCTTAGATTTATCTGAAGAGTTGATCACAACATAATTTTTTAAGTTGTACTAAGATGCAGTTAAAATTCGATATTAAGGAAGCAAATGATACAAGAAACTACACTTATCGCAATCAATTAACCTTTAGAATTTCCATAGCTAACACTCGAGTGGTTAGAGATTTTGAAAAGTATATGATTTTTTTAAAACTTGTTAGACCAGAATCAAAAGTTCAATTAATATCCTTTAAGGAGACCACACAAAACTTTTGCAACTAAATAATTAGCTGACTTAGGCCTATTTTGGTACAGCTTCGCTTTTAAAAAATCAGCTTCTATCTGAATTTTTAGATTTTATAGTGTTTGGTAAATGAAAGAAAAACAGTTTTTTTTTGAAAATTACAGGTCACTGGTAACAGCTTTTAGAAGTATCATGAATGTTACTTTTAAAAAAAACTATCATTAAAAACACTAGAAATTAATAATTTTATCTTAGCAGCAGTTTTAAAACTAATATTTACCAAACACAAAACTGTTTTAATTCACAGCTGATTATTTTCGCAATACAGCAGCAGTAGTTTTTTTTTAAAGTCACAGCAATACCAAACTAACCCTTAGTAATATTTGTAATGCAATGTATTCCAAGGCATGTCTAGTTGTCAGATAATACATATAAGAAAAAAAGAATCTCCCAAGCGGTGATCATGGGCAGCAGATAATTTTCCAGCAACAGATACTTCTGGAAATCTAATATCAACATAACGGGCTTAGCATGCCAAACAATTAATTCCGTTTTGGGGAGGACAAAGGACTTACCACTCTCGCAGCACTAGTGGTAATTGAAAGTCCACCAAAGAAGAATGAACCCCAAATGATGCATAGTAAAATGATGGCTCCAGTGGAACTGTGATACCTCCCATGAAATGCATCATAGAGAATTTGAGCAGGCACAAATGCTCCTGCAGTCTCATTGGTGGGATCATACAGGTAGCTAAAATCCTGAGAGGAAATACAAGTTACAAATAAGTATCAGGTTACTAATGGCCAACATATATAATTGAGAAAGAACAGTTTGTGGATGGAAGAACGTTTTGACACACGATGGAAAGACATCATTTAACAGTGATTTCGCAAGAATTATTTAATTAAGAGTATCACAAAGTGCACGTTTATGGAAATCACTGTATAATTTAAAGAATTAAATTCAGTTTACCCCATTGTGGTTTAGAGATGAATTCATGTTAGTCCATAAACTTTTAATTTTATCAGAATACCCCCCAAGCTCTTGATGACGTGTGATGACGTTTTGGGGGTTGAGAAGCTAAATTACCAGAAAAACAAGAGCTCGGGGGGTAATCTGATGAAATTGAAAGTTTAGGGACTAACATGAATTCACCTCTAAACCACAATGGGTAAACTGAATTTAATTATAATTTAAATTTTGGTTTCAAATGTTATCTAATATCAATCAGTATGCTTTGGCATGCCTTGGCGTCCATACCTGAATGCTGAAAGTGAGGGCCAAGATGTATGCCCATCCAAACACTGAAATGATACCGATGCTTGTTAGAATAGCAATAGGACCATTCTTGTCTGCTCCTCTGGTTTCCTCAGTTAGATGTGCTGCAGCATCATATCCATATAATGAATACTGACTAACAAGAAAGGATAGAATCACTGCATAAGGCTTGCTTGATATTCCTGTCAGCTCAGGGGCCACATCGAAGTTTGTGAACACGTATGACGCAGACTGTGTTGTAAGTGCTACAAGGGGAAGCAATATAACAATAATTGTCCCTCCAACGACCTGACAATGAAGTATTGCATAGTTGAAATCAATATCTCATATCAGATCATACTGTACTCCAATTGCAAAATTCGAATTTCCTTTTGTTTTCCCTTCATGTATTATGATAATTTGAATGCATTGTAATTTGCGGAGGACATAATCTAATCATGTAACTTTTGGCTAAATTGTTCAACTTGTCTATACCACTCCAAGTCTGAACTTCCTTGCAAAATCTAAAACATCACATAAGAAGGATGTGCTTTTAAACCACCCACCCCTTAGGAGTCCTTACTTCCCAAGTTCCTAACTCGACAAAATTTAGCCATAGAAGCTTGTCAAGGTAGAGTTAGCACTTTGGATGTCATCACTATAATATGAATCATATTATTACTAATCACTTCTCACACTAAACAGAATTATCAAAACCACTTTCCTGCCAAAATTGAAATGAAAAAATTGCAGGAGACCATAATATGTGATTGTACCTGCCACCATATCGATATTATATCAATGAAGGCAATCACTTCTAACGCAAATGTGTTGAGAAAGGCCCATATAAGAGTGAGGCCAATGTACATGCATAAGAATAACCACTTTGGTGCAAAATACCCTCCACCTTTATTTGTCCCGGTGGATAGTAATATGATACTTTGTAGTGTTTGAGATCCTGCATATGCCTTCAAAATCAAGTGACAAGTGTTTAGCTCGAGCACATTGTATATTTCATAGCTTTTGTAAGAAAGAACAGATACAAGCAATTTATACCTGAGTACCTATGCCGGCAATGAGCCCTATGGTCTCAAGCCAAGCACAACACCATGATGCAAGAGGACCCCATTTGGGACCAGCTAAGTGAGCAGCCCAGAAGTAAAGAGATCCTGTAGTCTGTTTGACAAATGGAAAGTAAAATTTAGTAATGAAAGGCATCTCTGATTATGTTTCTAGCACACCAGACTCGAATATCTAATAATTGCCTTAAATTACAAGCATGCAACTCTATGTTCTTCAACTTGTGGCGGGGCATGTGTTCCGCTTTTTCTGCTACTGGTCATCTACTGGTCATACCACAACCCTACTTCTCCACACTACAGATACTATCAGAAGAGGAGAAACGTACAGTTTCTTTCTCCTTCCAAGTCTCAACGAAGTTGTTTCTGTTTTTTAACTTATGTCGACTGCTTTTTAATTTGAATTACAGCAACAAGTTATATTTCACTTGTGTTACTTCCACTCCCTTTTTCCCTATTTGGTTTGCTCTCGTTTGGACAGGTTATTCATTGCTTATCATAAGAAAGAGAATATTACCTTGCCAGAACTAGAGAAAAGAAAAAGAAGATTGATCTTCACACTGAATTTCACAGGTGAAGATGAGCTAAGTAGCCTTATATATGCAGTAATATGCTTAATTATATACTGATTAGTCAGCTAAGCCATGTTCTTAGTTATACAGGTAAGCCATTTTTGCAGTATATATGTTTATTGGATAACAAATTAAGTGATATGTAGAACTTCGTTAACATAATTAGATGAAAGAAACTCCATGGCAGTAGTAGCAGCTATATATTTTAGTCCTTGGTATCAAGAACAGGGTATGCAACCAAAAAAATATTGTAATATAAACATAGAAAGAATTATAAGTGAGAAGAAAGGGCCTAACAGGGAAAGATGAACAGATCTCTGCCATTGCAAGTCCTACAAACCAGGTGAAAAATGATACTACCACCCAACCCCACACAAGGGTTGCAGGACCTCCATATGCAAGGCTTGAACCATACAAAGGAGTGATTCCGGTGAAAAGTGTCATCGTCGAGAATGATATTGCAAGAGTTTTGAACAACGTCTGACAAATCAAACATCCGGTCACTAAAGCTCAATTGCAAGCCAATAATTACATAAAAATCTCATAAATCCCAGTGGTAAGCAAAAGGTAGTAATATAGAAGATACAGTTCACACTCCACAACATCAAAAACACATACAACTATGAATCAGATTAGGTGCCAATTACCATTTCTCTTCTGAGTTCTTGCTTGTAACCAAGCTCATTAAGTCGTTTTTCCCCTGAATCCATCCCTTGCATTTGTGATGCATCTACTTGGTTCTGTCCCATGGAATTAATCAAGAGTTCAACTTGCTGGAGTTGGCTGAAGATCAAAGTAGCAGCTTATAGGCAACTGGGATTTTCTGCTACTGGGGTTGAGAGAGAGTTAGACTCAAGCAAGCAGCATACTCATCCTTGTATTAAAAATGCAAAGGTTTACAAGACTAGGAGCAATGTTGCACGTAAAACTGAAGCAGCTGGCTAGTTGCCATGTTTGAATTCTCATTTATAAATCTCTGCAAGTCAACTAATACAAAGACAACAACCGCCAATTCTATTTTGTTATTACTTCCTTGAAGTAACTTTCACACTTACAGGCTCTCTCTTTCTTTCGTCAGCGTTTGAATTAGGATTCCTATCCCCACTATACGAATCTTTATGGACATTTTCTCTGTGTATTCGTCAAACAAATGAACAAGTCAATCATGTTTTTTTCTTTCTCGTTTTTGCCTTTTGGGTCGTTTTGTCTCAGACGATACTGATAATGGGATCTACGAGCCAGTTCAAAAATTACTTCGACTACAATATCCCAGCCTACTTTCATATCCTTGACCTTTTCCTTTCCCATTCTAAAACAATAAGAAAGACAGAAAGACTTGCATGTTACCTACCCAAGTAGACGGGTTCAACGAAGATACTTTCCCATGGAAGATTCAGATCAGATCAATAAGATAACGACTCAAATGGGGATCCAGGTAGTAGCTTTACAATATCTTCTTGGGAATTTTCTATGGGGAAAGTTCCACATGCAAATACTAGGATTGCGGGTTGCTTCATTTGCATGGTTTGCTTCTTTGCCGCCGAATTCAAAGCCTCATTATCTGCTTCGACATTATGTTCTTTTAACTCTTTCATTAAACCCAAATCTTGAAGAACAAACTGTCATTTGAAACTACTTTGACATAAATCGACATGCACATTGCTATCCATGTCGTGTTTGGGAGGTTACTATTACTACCTTAAATTGTTGTAGTAAAGAAGGGCCTTATTGTGTTCTATAGCTATGATGACGTTAAGGGTTCTAGGTAGGCATTAATGCAATCGGTTAGCAGCACTACGTATAACATAATTGGTTGTCCTCTCTACCCCAATACCCCATGAAGAATATCAAACTGACTGGATTACCTTCAATTTGGTTTCAACACTGTGAATCTGCGATATCTTTCATCTAAGCTGAAGACATGTTATTGCTTGGGTGGATTGTTGAGGGGCACAAGCAGATTCTGAAACTGTAAAGTTGCTTTGATGGAAGAATATGTGCGGTGATACTATGTTCAAGTTGTTGCATCAAAAGAATGAAGAGCTTGTTCCAACATCAGTCTGGTATGGGGGCTAAGAGGACTCTCTGGTCTGTCTGAGTGAGTAATGTTTAAGAGGTAGAGCTTCTTTGAGGCAACAAATACAGCTGAAAAAATCCTCTTCATCCCTCCCCTAGTGCTATCAACCTTATACTCAAATTCGTATACTTGTAGCCCATCCTTACCTGATCTCTCTGCAACTCCAATAACCTCGGCATCTTTCGTACTTTCCTGTATGAACAGAATAAATATGAGAAAACAGTTCAACTGGTTCGAAAAATCTGAGAGGCAATGCCTAGCAAAGTACTAAATAAAATGCCGCTTTAAGCTCTATCCAGTAATATTCACCCAACAAATGTGATGCTCCAGATTTCATCACTGAAACCTAAAACTGAAAGCACCATGAAGTATTTGGGACCTCAAGTCTTATAAAGATAGAAGCAACAACCAATAAACAGACCTTATCGAACCACGCTCGCAACAAACAGATATTGTATCTAACATGCTCAACAGAATTGTGGAGGGAGATACTAAGGTGATGCAGTTCAGCCTAGAAAAGTAGGACTCTTTATGCTTCTTGTTACTCTGATCCAAGTCAAAAGGTTTTCATTGTTATGTTTTAATCAAGTGGTATCAAAGGACATAGGCACTGTTGTCAGAGTAACAACAACACTTATTTTATTTTATTTTTTTATTTTTTTTTTTTATTTTAAAAAAAAACAGCTTATTATTGAAAGAAAATGCAAAGTACAACAACAACAACACATTGGCTGATTGACCACAAAATTAAAAAAAAAAGATAAGAACAAAGTATAAGGAAGACACAAAGGACTTGCTAAAAGCCTACCCTTATGCCAAATGTGCATTTCTAAACATTAGACCTAATTCAGTCGCTTGAGTTCCTCTCATAATGCTATTTTACTAAACAACAAGAAAGGCATCCTCCAAATGAAGTATTAGTCAGAATAATCTTTATCCTTAAAACAAATTTCGAGTGCCAAACCGAGGAATACAACAAATAGAAAGCTGCTATGCTCTTAATCTATCCTTCCATTTCCATCTTACAGTCATATAATCAAGCTGGTAATTTCATTAGTTCACAAGTGTTTGCTGTCAGCAGCTTTCTTATTTCAGTGCAGACTGCAGAAGTAGTCCTAGAGCTAAAATGTATACAATTGGTATGTCAAACAAGGCTGTTGATGCGTTTTATTGGGGAAATATAGTATTTTCCTGTATTTCCATTTAAGAGCGGTACCATTAAATTTTATAAAACTTGGAGTCCGTATTAGGCTCAAACCCAACGCCCCAACTTTTAGGGAAAATAAAGTCAGCTACCCAAAGAAATGCCTAGAGAATTATGCCACCAAATTGACCAAAACTAGGGTTACAGATCTAAAGGTCTACTGAAGCCTTGTTTAAGGGTCATGTTGAACATAGTTCCATGACAAATGTGCATCCAATCCTTGCATATAATCAAAGAGTTTCCATAGGTCCCAAAATCATTTTACTAAGAAGTTGTTCACTGAAAGTAGGAAGCATGAGACAACATAAAAACGAAAAGGCAGGAGTAAAACAAAGGATACATTTGCCAAAGGAAGCAAGCAAGTCATCCAAACGGTCAGGATATGTATAATCTCTATCCTCAAACAAAATGCAGGTCCAAAAAGACTTGAACAGTCAAGCTGGTTCTTGATGCAAGCAAGAGATACCAACCAACTCCAGTACTTTTTCCATACTCAAGCACAATGATTTCCATCAGTTTGGTAAGAGCTGAGCATAATCTTTTGATGCATCTGGTGCATGTTAGATTAAATAGTGGTTTGGCCATATTTTCTTAATACATGGTTTGTTTTTCTATATGCATGCGATTATTTCATTATTTCTGTTCTCATAAAGCCATGGAGTGAGAATAGAATAGACAACTACTAAACTATTGCTTTAAAGATAGTCCCAAACATGTAATCAGCTAGAATTGTTTCAAATAGAGCTTTAAAGGATTTCTTTCTGCATTGAAATCCTCAGAGAACAACATTGGGTACTGGAGATATCACTCGAGTTGTTCAATCTATTGTGCTGAAGAAAGGAAGCACTTGACAGACTCACAATGGCTGTCCAATAGCCAAATGGACATGTAACTAGTGAAAGCAAGGGCATGCGGTTGTGGTATCTAATTATATAATCCTGAGGGTAGTCTTCTTCTTTAAATAAACGTTATAAAATGATTATTGAAATGCCATTCCAAAACAGGTTTACTGTAAACTTGTAAAGCCTTAATTCACCGGACACATTTTCATCTCCAAACATTTATTCTTTCACATGAGGAATGGTTACTTCTCTTGAGACTGTTTTGCTAAGGACAACAAAATCATTACCTACGACACCATCATAATCCATCATAATATTCACCCAACATTGTGAGGTTCCACATGAACATTGGTCTTTCAACTGATTCAACTAATAGCTCCATCATATATTCAAGATCAGGAGTCGTAAAAAGATAGCAGCAGCAACAATTAATCAGACTGTATCGGATCACGCAAAAAACAGATTATGTATCTATATGCACAACAGAACTAATGAGGGAGATAATCAGGTGATGCAGTCCAGCTTAGAAAAGTTGGACTCTTCAAGCTTTTTTTTTTTACACTGATCCAAGCAAAAGATTTCACTTTTTCTTTTTTTTTTCCTTCCATCAAGTGGTAGCAAAGGATATATGCACTGTTCTCACTTCTCAGTCTTTCAATGACACATTGGCAACAAAAGAAAAAAAAGAAAGAAAGAAAGAAAAGCACAAAGCCTAAGAGAGACACAAAGGACTTGTTGAAGAACCTAACCTTATGGGTCATGATGGAGACAGCTCCGTGGCAAATGTACATTTCTAAATATTAGACCCTAATATAATCACTAAATTCCTCTCCTTATGCTACTTTAATGAACAACAAAGAACTCTTCAAATAAAGCAAAGTTTTCAGAATACTGATAATCTTTATACTTGAACAAAATTCCAGTGCCAAACCGATGAATACAACAAACAAATAGCTGGCTTTTCATTAATTCATATGAGTTTACTATGTCAGTGCAGACTGCAGAGGTAGTCCTAGAGCTAAAATACACACAATTGAAACCAAGGATTTTCCTCTATTCCATTCAAGTAGAGAAGTACAGCATTACATTTTACAAAGATTAGACATATACCATAAATGTTAACTTGGAGTCCATATTAGGCTCAGACCCAAAGCCCCAACTTTTAGGTACACAATCAGCTACCCAAATAAAATCCAAGAGAACTGTCAGTTATGCCATTAAATTCACCAAAAGTAGGCTTAAAAAAAAAAAGAACCAAAGGTCGTACCGGAAAGATTTATTTTTAGGGTCATGCTGAACACAGCTTATAGAGAAATGTGCATCCAACTCTTTCATGTAATCGAAGAATTTCTTATTCCAACATCATTCTACTAAGATGTTGTGAACTGAAAGTAGGGAGCACAAGACAATATAAAATAAGTGGGGAGTCAAACAAAAGATACATACTCCATGTAAAGCAAGAAAGTCATCCAAACAGTCAGGATATGCATAATTTCTATCTTCAAACAAAATGCAGGTCCAAACAAACATGAATCGTCAAGACGGTTTTTCATGCAAGAAAGGAATAACAATCAACTCCAGTAATTTTTCCATACTCAAGCACTGTGATTTCCATCTGTTTGGTAACAGACTAAGAGCTGAGGTAATCCTTGCTGCATCTGGTGCTTGTTAAATTAAATAGTTCTTCGGCCTTATCAATCCATGGTTTGTTTATCTAGATGTAATCATTATTTCATTATTTTTTTTTTTGTAAAGCGACGGACTGAGTAAAATAGAATAGTGCTAAACTACGAGTTAAAGGATAGTCCCAAGACAATGTAATCAGCCAGAATTGTTTCAAATGGAGCATTAAAGGATTCCTTTTTGCATTGAAATACTCAGAGAGCAACGTTGGAATTCGGTACTGGACATACTATTCGAGTTGTTCAACCTAGTTCGCAGAAGAAAGCACTTGATGGAATGGCTCTATGTCAAGCACTTGAGGGCTGTTCGATAGCCAAAGCCAGGGCATGTGTAGTAATTTTGGTTATATACTACTATATGGAATGGCTCACTGATCCCCAGCCCTATCTATACTATTTTAACCTCAAAGACTGCCGCCTTAGAGATTGAACATCAAGTTATCTTATTGCCGTTCAATCTAAGACAGCCGGGATAGCTTATAGTGAACAGCCCTCTCTCGTAGTATCTAACTATAATACTATATACATCTAATGATTATTGAAATGCTAGACCAAAAAGAGGTTAAGAAAAAGCTAAGAAAAACACAGGCTTACTATAAAACTTTTATTTACCTGACACATTTCCATATCTAAAGCATTCATCCTTGTAAAGAGGAAATGATTTCTTCTCCTATGTTTACAACAACAAAATCATTCATTCTCCACAACAGCATCATAATCCATCAGCAACACATTTGAAAGAAGCAGATTACCTTGCGCTTTTCGGCTTGTATAAGCTTATCAGCTACCAACTGAGGAGTGCCAAACTCTCCAAGGGTGTTAAGCCGAACCGGGTTAACCACAACACCAGCATTGTTGCTCTTATTACTTGCCTCTTCAAACAGAGCAGTGGCCCCTGCTTTATCAACCTACCCAACCACCGTAACCGACCCACAATCATTCACAGTTTCACGCACAATTCATTTAAAACACACTGAAACCAACTATCACTTGGAATAAAAACAGAAAGACGAGACCTTAATCCAAGAGGAGGGCCGGAGGAGAGTGAAGCCCTCCTTGGAATCCGTGTAGCGCTCGAGCTCCAACTCCTCAGCGAAAATGGGCAAGTTTGGGAGGACCCCATTTATTAAAAGTGGTGCAACAAGTGAGAATGCGAGGCTTCTCTTGGTGAAATGAGGAGGTGTTTGAAGTGAAGAAGAAGAAGAAGAAGGATTGGGCTTTGAGTTTGAGAAGCAGGGTTGCCGAGTGTGGGCTTGTTTGTAGTTTGAGAGAGCAAAGCAGTTGCAAATGTGCAGAGACATCGTTACTTAAAAGAGAGTGGATGAGGAAGATGAAGTTGGTCTCTCTGTTCTTACGTGGGGGACTGTGGACTTGTGGCCGGGTGACGACGTCTATGTATAAGGAGCATAGATCTGCTGTTCCCGTTTTTATCTTCTTCTTTTTTTGGTTATGTTTATGAAGGGAATGGCTGCTTTGTCGAACGGTATACTATGTTTTTTATATTTAGTCCGTCTATTACTTATTTACTGTTTATTTAAGTAAAATAATTTTATTTTTACTTTAAGTGGACAAAAATGGTTTTGTCTTTTCTTGGTTACTACAAACAAACAACTTAAAATAAAAACTGATACTGCTCCATGATCTCTGCTCTACATCCATGATCTCTGCTCTACAAGGTGATAGTAATCTCCTCCAGATGCTGAGTAATCTCCTCAAGATGCTCATCTGCTCTAGGTTTTGTTCCATTCGCCTATTTTCATCTTCTCATTCTTCTATCATGTTCAGAATGTTGTGGGCCTCTTCCTCATCCAAATTTTCCCAATAGTCATTGTTTGATTCATCTGCTTCCATAGCTGCCAACATCTCCAAGTCTTCTCTATGAAGCTGCTCATAAACCTCTTTGGTGGATTTACATTTTCTGACATTTGATTCTGGTTTAGGGCGGCTTAATCGGTGTTTGCTATAGAGCTTGACATACTTGTCTTGATAAAGCAGATTGAGATGGATATCATCCAAAATCTCATGGTGCACTATTTGGGCTCCTTTGTATTTCTAGATGTCTTATATTGTAGGGCTGCTAGTCAGGATTGGTCCAGCTTCTAGAATAGTATATTCTTCTTTCATGATGGTGATGCTATGTATTGCTTGATCACTATTTATTTCTAAAACAATATTGCTTCCATTTCCTCCTAAATGTTGAGCACATTGCAAAATAATGCTCTTGAGCATATTTGGAAAAGAATAAATATGACAATCCTGCTGAAAAGATATTTTAGTTAAAAATTCATGTTCTAGCAGTAACCTAGGTGTTAGCTGGATTATTTGATTATCATGCTTAAAATGCAGTGTCCAATGCTCCATCATATTTATGTTCGCTCCCAAGATTTTATAATTAACAGCTTCATTAGGATGACAACGTAGTGCTTCACTATGAATATCAAATCCTGGTAAAGGATTCTTTAACAAATGAAAAAGAAATTGTTGTATAGCCTGCTGCATATCACAGAGTTTCCTTTGCTCATGCTGACAGAAAATTGCTTTAACATCTGGATGATGTCTAAAATTATCTCGAGTTAAAACTTGCAGAGTATACATGCTCACTTGCTCATCAAAATTAACAGGCCAATTTATATAATCATTCATGTAGTCTTCACAAACATTTCCTGTTGTTGCTTCTGATTTGTTATCTTTCACTACTTTTCCTTGCTCAAAGTCTAATTGCTCCAGTAAGTTGCTCTTTTCAAAAGTAGTTATTCCATAAAGATTAACTAACTTTTCATGCTTTTCTACTAATTTATTATATGTTCCTAGCAAAGTATTATGCTCAGTTGACAAACATTCTTAATCTGCTCCAAGACTACCAATTTGAAAATGAAGGAGATTAATAGTCTTGTTATAGTCCATAAATTCTTGCTCTAATGCTCTCACTAATTTCTCAAGTCCTATAACCATGTTTGGTGGTTAGTTCCTAAGACTCCATAAATTATCTAGTAAAACCTTTTGCTTGATCAGTAATTGCTCATGTGTATTATACCTGTATTTAGGATTAATTACTTCCTGAATATGAATATTACCATATATGTGAGTAGGAATTGCTGCTCTTAATTGAGGTCTTGTTGCTATGCTCATTGTTTGGTAAGCTTGTGGAGGTGCTGAATTAAATTGTACAAAGTTGGATGCTCTTCTATTGCTCGAAGATCCTGATGCTGATGCTATTGAGAATTGCATATCTGTATTAAAGAATAAGTCGTGATAAGATATCTGTTAATGTATTATCAATTCCTTTAATATGCTCAAATTGGGGTCTAAACCCATTTCCTGTAATAGAATCTACAAAATTTACCCATCTACGGGTTGTTTGTTTATTGGTTGTAATTTTATTGTAATGAGAAATAACATTTTGACAATCAGATCTAATTGTAAATATTTCATTATGTAAGAATAAAGAAAGTGCTTCAAATGAGTTAATTATGCCTAATATTTCTAAATTTGTTGCTGGTAATCGAGATTATATCTCATTGAACTTACCTGATGCATATCTAGAAATTTGCTCATCAGATTTTGGTAATTCTTTATGCTTTTTCTAATATAAAATTCATGCCCAACCTAATGTTAATGCATCGGTTTCTACTATTTTATAACTAGTACTTAATGGTAATGCTAAAGGTTTAAGTTAAGTAATCTCTTGTTTAATTTGTTGAATTAGTTTAATATCTTCAGTATTAAAATATTTTTGACCAGTTTTGCTAGTCTTGTTGTGTAAAACTGCTATTTTTCTTCCTAAGTCTAGAATAAAATTTCTAGCATAATTTAGTAATCCTAAAAATGCTTGTAACTGCTTTTTATCGTCTAATCTATCAGGAAATTCTGTAATTTTCTTAGCTATATGCTCTTGTAATTGTATTGTTCCTGATTTAATGTAAATGCCTAAGAACTCTATATCTTGTTTTTCTATGTCTATTTTGTTTTTGCTAATAATGATACCATTATTTATAAATTCTTGCAAAATTATTTCTAAATGTTTTCTATGCTCATTTCTATTTTTGCTATGTATAAGTATATCATCTACATATACACTACAAAAATTATCATATTTCTTAAATATTTGATCCATTTTTCTTTGAAAAATAGAAGGCGCGTTTTTCAAACCAAATGGCATGACAAGCCATTCAAAATGTCCTCTGGACAAATGAAAGATGTCCATTCTGTTGATGCTTCATCTAATCTAATTTGCCAAAAACCGGATTTGCAATCAAATTTGCTAAAGTATTTGCTCTCTTGAATCTTGTTAATTAGCTCATCTTTGTTTGGTAATTTATAACTATCTTCATAAGTATTGTCGTTTAATCTTCTATAATTATATACTATTCTAGCTTTACCTCTTTTAAGCTCAAAATGTTTTCTAACTATAAATGCTACTGATCTATGTCTAGATTTTGAAGGTCTTATTACTTTAAGGTTCAGTAATTCTTTTATTTGTTGCATATCTGCTATTTTTATAGTTAAATCTGGATTGATTATATCTAATTTTGCTAAAATCTTATTTTTGTTCCAATGTAATTGAGGATCTTCTCCTATAATTCGTGTTTGTTCTGCTAATTGCAATAATTCTTCTAAAGTTTTAGGTCTATCTATTTGCTTTAATTTTAATGGTGCTATTGTTCCTATGTTCGGATATTAAAGCTCAAAAATTGATTCATCATAATCTAAACTATTGTGTTCATCTAAATTTTCTTATTCTATTTTTGCTCTTGACTCTTCAAGATTAATGCTACTATAAGCTTCTATTAAATTGCTTTGATCAGTTGTAGTTATACCTTTTCGAAAGAAAGTAATATCAAGTATGTATAAAATTCCTTGTAGACTCTTTATAAAGTTTAATCCTAAAATAAATTGATAAGATCCTACATGTGATATAAATGTTAAGGGTAAAGTAAATGTTTGCTTTTCTATTCTTATTGGTATATTAGTTATACATTGTGTTAAATAAACAGTTCTAGTGTCAAATTGTGAAACTCTAACTGGTTTAACTAATTTTTGTCTTAATTGTGTTGGTACTAATTCTTCTCTAATTACACTTTTTGTGCTACCTGTGTCTACCATAGCTATTGTTTGAATTTTATGTTCTTTAGATAGTTCTAATTCACAATTTATAGTTATTAATGAACTAGTTTTCTGATTTTCTATTTTAGTATTTTGTATGGTAATTTCTTCTTCTTCTATTGAAATTACTTCTAATGTTTTATTATTATAACAAGGTTTACAAAATATTATTTTGTTAGTAAAATATTTTTCTGCTACTATTTTATTACATTTACTGCATGCTTGAGGCCAACCTAAATTAACATATTAAAATTCTTCTTGCTCTTCAAACATACATATATCAAATTCACTATCTGAAGTATTCGAATAATCTGATTCAGATTCGAATTCAATGAACATATCAATGCTATTTATGCTATAAATGCTCTCATTATCACTTAAGTTATCTAAGCTATATATTGATTCTAAGTCGATCTTCATCATCTTCTAAATTAAATTGTTCAATTAATTGTACTTTTTCTCTAGGTTGTTTTCCTAACTTTGGACATTTAGGTCTAATGTGTCATACTTCACCACAAAAATAACATTTACATATGCTTTTATTTTTGGGTGCTTTGTATTTTCTTATCCAAGGTTTTTTAGTTCTTTTCCGAAATTGCTTAGGTATGTATTTTCTCTTTTTAAAGGTTTTTGAAGGTTGTATATCAAATTTTTTGTGTTGCTTATAATATTTATGTTTCTTTCTATAGCTTTTCCTATAAGGTTTTATTTTCTTGTTATATTCGTCTTTTCTATGACAACCATATTGTTTAGGTAAATCTATATTTTTACAACTCATGTAAAATTGTTTTCTAATTTGCTTCTTTGTTTTTAGTTGTCTACATTCTTCTCGTAGTATGTCATACACATGTTGTGTTTTAGGTCCTATTGCTATATCATTTTTTCTAGGATGATTTTGTCATTCTTTCCATATTTTTTCTCCTATAGTTCCTTTAATTTTAGTCATGTATGTGTTTAAAAGTCCAATATCATTAATTCTACCTATTCTTCCTAAGTATTTAAAGAAATTTGTAGTATATTCTCCTATATACCGCAAATCACAAATTTGTAATTGTTCTAAGTTTCGTATTGCTTTAATTTGTTTTTGCTCATTTCTACCATCTAGTCTATTATGATCTAAAAACTCATACTTAATAAGTTTAACAAAAGTATCGATATGAAAAGTTTCTTTTGCTGCTTGATGTTGTTGTGGGTTTTTTATTTTCCATGCTTGAAAGAAATCAAATACCATGTCATCTAAAGTATGCTCAAAGTAATCTAACATAACAGTTGTGTTATTAAATTCTAACAGAATTGTTGCATGTACACATCCTTTCTCCCATTTTTCTATTGTTTTTTCCTAGTCTTGTGAATCTACATGATCTATGTTTAATATATTTCCTGCTAAGTTTACATGTTCTAATCCTTTATAAGGTATTCTATTTCTTTTAGGTCTAGTCATTTCATAATCAACAGTGCTAGTATTTTTTGTATATATTTCTCTAGTTGGTCTTAAGTTTTGCTGATTAGTTCTACCTAGTCTTGGTTAAATATGTATTCCTGAAGTTGTTGCTGAACTTTCTTCTTCTACAGGCATACATTCTACTTCTGTTAATATATTATTATATTATTTTTCTCCTAAAATATGTTCTAATCCTATTTTTAATATTAATTGCTTCATTTCTTCATCAGTTAACCTATGTAGTCCTAATTCATAAGTTTTATACTTTTCTAAATATTGTTCTTCATTTAAATTTATTATGTCTTCTATTAATTATCAAAGGCCATATGTATTTCTACGTCATTTTCTAAGTCATCTATATTTTCTATGTGTCTATAATTACTAAATCTTACAGATGCTTCTCCTAAGTGATCTTCACAAATTTGTGCTTTATCAGGTTGTTTATTTTTTTCCATATAAATTAGGCAATGACCATTGAGTTCCTTCTAGAAAACTACTATCTACTGGTTTTGCTTCTATCATACCAGCATGCTTACTACCAAAGTTTGTACTAAGTTTTGAAATTCAACATTAAATTTATAGTTAAATTTATCTGATACTTTTCCTACATACATTAGGCCTACACTTAAATTTTTAAAGTCTCCTTTCATATTATAGTTTTTTGTTCTAATACTTACTTTAATATATTTGCAGAATTCTTTAACATTCATTACATAATTTGGTATGCAACCTATAATTGCTAAGTTTGTGCT
Source organism: Fragaria nilgerrensis (assembly GCA_010134655.1). Classification (NCBI taxonomy): domain Eukaryota; kingdom Viridiplantae; phylum Streptophyta; class Magnoliopsida; order Rosales; family Rosaceae; genus Fragaria; species Fragaria nilgerrensis. The sequence goes on from WPAB01000126.1 coordinate 81,321, forward strand.
CAAATCTACTTCTGTTGTTGCTATAGCTGCTTGTTGGTGATTATCCCATCTATCATCGTATATGTATACAAGTGATTTAGTTCCTACTTGTGCTCGAGTTAATCCTGCTATTCTGATTAGGATAGTTCCTATATGAATTTGTGAGTAGTTTGATTTTCTGAGTTGTTCTATTGCTGAATTGCCTAACAAATTTAGTGTGACTTCTTTATCTATGAAACTAATTTCATATTGGCTTATGCTGCTTGCTATGCTGTTTCGATTTTCAAATCTACCTAGTTGATAAAGATTATGTCTATTTCTTTGTGATCTTAAAAATCTATTTCTAAGAAAATCTTGTGCTTCTTCTTTATTATGATATATATCTTCAGTTCTTATTATTTATTTTCCTTTTCGTCAAAAAAGTTCCATTTGTTGTTATCAAAATGATTTATTTTTCTTTTTCTTATATGATTATTTGTGCTCAAGGTTAAGTTTTCTAGTTTTTCTACGAGTGATGTTGGTAATGGAGTTGATGTATTTCCTAAACGTTGAGTAATTTCTGCTAATTGTTCGTCTATGTGATCTACTTTTTCTGCTATATTTATTAAGAGTTGAATGATAAGATTATTTTGTCTTATAGGGATTATTATTGTTTGGTACACTGGTTGTGAAATCTGAAAATCTAACAGGTTCTTCGTCTAAGTTTTTAACTTCGTTTAGTGCTTTGATGTAATTTTTATTAGTTGTGAAATTGTTCATCAAACTAGTAATTTGTCTATTTTATTATGTAATTTTTCTACTTGCTCTATTAAGTCTTTTTGTACTAACTGTATTTTTGTACTTTTATTTTCAGTTGCTCTACGATTTCTAAAGATTGGAGTTCGACTTGCTTCGGCTTACTATTGATTATGTCTATAAGCTCTTTTATTTCTTTTCTATTAGGAAATCTTTGTATATTTTTATTATTATCTTCTAGTTGAGATTGTATATAAGTTAAATTTTGTCTAATTATTTGTAGAGATTTTTTTGAAAATATTCTATTAAGAGAAAATTACATAGTAGCACATGACCAAATTTAAAAATACTAAAAACCCATTTTCCATATTTTTTGTACAAATTAGGACATGAGCCCAAGCCCAAAACTTATAGTACCAGATCTTATCCACACTTCCATAAGTAAATGACTAAAATACCCACCAAGTTATCTTCCTTCTCTACCACCATCGATCTGGTTCACTCTCTCTCTCTCTCTTCTCTCTCTCTCTCTCTCTCTCTCCTCCTTACCATCATTGCCGCCCCTCCTCCTCATACTCCACTGCCACACTGCCGCCGCCGCACCATGTGCGCCCCACGACCGTGCTCTTCAGCATCGACTAGGGCTGGGTCCCCGTCGCCGGCGACAAGAACTTCGAGGACAGCTTCGATGCGCTGACGACGACAAAGGGCGACAGAGCTAGCGCAGCCGCTTGTTGAGGTCGGAATCGAGTTCAAGATCCACATCGGGAAGGATCGGGACATGAAGGAGAGGCTGTGCTTGGAGGTGGAGCGGCTAGGGCTTAATGCCGTGATTTTCGTCATTGTAGGCAGCCGAGGGTTCAGCGCCGTCGTTGCCTTCAAGAGGAGCGTCGTTGTCGCCTTCAAGAGGAGCCTCAAGCTACATGGCAGTAGCAGTAGTCTTTACTTTGAATTTGAAGGTGATATGATCTGGTCGTCATATTCATAGGCTAGCACCTTGTCATGATCCAGTCAAGTCTTTAGTTTGAGTTTGAAGGTGATTTGATCTTCAATTTGTATGAGATGTTCATGGATTTGATCTTCAGTTGGTATGAGATACTTGGTGATCTTCAGTGTCTCTCATTCGTCTCACTCAGTAGCAGTGATATAAATGAGGTTGATTGGTTTGGGTTTGGGTTTGGGTTTGTGTTGCTTAGTAGGTGATTTCATATATGAATGAGGTTTGTTTTGAGGACATGAATAAAAATATGTTGATCTGAATGAGGTTTGTTTATCGGGTTAAACCATTGCTTGTTGTGGTAGATGCAGTTTTAAAGTTTATTAGCAGTGATACATACAGTAACAGCAGCGCTATCATTAGAGTGGGCAGTAGCAGCGCGCTAGCATCAGAGTCAACAGTAACAGCTTTGTTTGATTCCGGAGAATTGCCTAAAAAAATTACAGTAGCACCTTGGCAGTAGCACTGTGCTAGTCAACGAGTCCTACTGTGCTACTTGGCAGTAGCACCCAATGTGCTAGTCGGCAGTGTGCTACTGTGCTACTCGTCAACAGTAGCAGTTAATATGTAGTAAATGATATTTTGGTAAAATTATAATGACAGATGGCATGTGGATATTAGTTTGTCCTAATTTGTTAATATTTGTCCTTAAATATATAAGATATTATGTAAATGATGTATTTGTAAACTGAAATTTGGTCAGTAACTTTATAGTAATTTACTATTCTGTTAATTGCTGTAAATTTTGATTATGCTTATTATGCTTAGATTTTATATTTTTTGTTTGGCTTATTAAAAGGTCTATGACACTGTTGATTAGTGGATGTTCTTCACCGTGTAAATTATGCTTATTATTTCTCTGTGAAAAATAACAAACTAAAGTATTTTGATCTAAAGTGATTTTTTGTTTTTGATGTTCTGTGATCTCTAAATTCAGGTAATCTATCATAAAATAGTTTTTACTTGTTTTTCTTGTTTTCCTTTTCTTTTCTTGATATTTTTAAGGCTTCTGTCCTCAAGGTACTTTACTGTAATAATTATATTATTATAGACCTAAACTAAAGCTCTGATACCAAAAATTGCAAAGTTCCAGTTATATGCATGGCCTAAATACCTAGTAAAGATTGAGTCTTGAACATAGACAAGAGCTTAAAACTGCATACACAGCCAACATATGGGCTAAACAAAAGCAGAAACAGAGGTTCTTAGACTCAGAGGTTCCATGACTAATTTTTATTAGTTATCTTGGCATGCATGTTAAGTAAAACAATAGTCTGCAAAAATAATACAAGATCGTCAGTTTAGCATAATAATAACATAATCATATCAGTGTTTCTCTGTTTTAGACTAGAAGCCTGCTAAGAAAACCAGAAATAAAGAGGTGAGAAACCTACTTGTATGTGCTAGTAGTATTCACTACAGTATTCTCTTCAAGTTCTTCAAAAGACCAGGAACATGCAAACGAACTGCTACTGAAACTGCTACTGGAACATGCAAGGCTTGAACAACTTGAACAACTACTTCTATCTTCTTGTTTGAGGAGATTGCTTGAACATCGACTGTGCTTCTACTGCTTCTCTTCTTGCTTGAGGGACATGAACATCTACTGGGTTTTGAACAACTACTGCTTTATGAACAACTACTAGGCGTGAACAACTACTGCTTCTCTTCTTGCTTGATGAGATTCAAACAGAATGGTGGATGAATATTACATAAACATATGCTCCAGTAGATATGTATATAATTGTGGAGATATGCATATAGAGTTGAGGGAATCTATATGAGAGGTATGAGAGAAGATATGAACATATGCTTAATAGAGGAAATCTAGTAGATATGTATATAATTGTGGAGATATGCATATAGAGTTGAGGGAATCTATATGAGAGGTATGAGAGAAGATATGAACATATGCTTAATAGAGGAAATCTAAACAAAGAGTCTGTTGTTGTGAACTGAGAAAGTTTTATTGATTCTGGAAATGTTACAAACTACAACTACAACTGGGAGATGAAGTTTTACAAACTGAGAGATACAAACTGGGAGAGGGAGAGTTCTAAGCTTCAACGTACTATCTCTTCTCCGTCTCTCTTCCTCAAATACAAAGTGATGGTTCCATAGACAGGTGTAACTTTCTCTATTTCCCATGCACCCTGCATGCCAAAGGTTTCTCTTCTAAGGCACGTACTCTACACAAAAAAGCATGCATGCTTTTATCATATGAGGCCAACACTTTGACTGCGTATTTCTGGTATTTGGAAAGAGTCTGACCACTTATTTTTACCCATAATAAACTGTATGCTATGCCGAACTATATAGCAAAACTTTCACCTTATGCGTACCACGATAGACTAGCAAGTTCATTCACACTTTGTGGTGAAACTAGGATTCAAACATCACAATGCGGTTAAACTATAAAAAAAAATGACAAAATAACTACAACACAAAATTTCTAGTTACTTCCCCACCCAAATAGAATGCTTGGGACACAGAAAGGGGAGGCAATTATGCCAAACTGCAACCATATGATTATGAAGATTAAAATTAGTAATTCTATCACCTACAAAGTTAGCTTCTCGAAATATTTGTCTAAAACAAACAGAAGAGAAAGAAAAAGCTAATTGTTGAAAGACCACCCTATTTGGTATTTCTATGCTATCCCATTTCTAATATGTCCCATAGGCCAAGTAAATATAATTCTTCATATATAAATTGACATATATTGTTGTAATATCATAGTTTTTCTTCAAAGCTCCTGGTTCATCAAAACCCTACTACGCCTCTGCAAACCCTAGCGAGCTTTCCTTCTTAACCCAACATATTTCCATCGTAATCCCAACTTCCATCCCCTATTCTCACCATGTTTCATCACTGCTCCACTCTCATGGCATCCATTGATGTTGTGACTGCAAGTTTTACTGCCTCACTGGCCTTGGGGAAGATTGGAGACGAACTTGTTCAAAAGCCCTCTCATTCCTTCATTCCTTCTCGGCAAGCCTCTCACTCCCTGACATGTGGACTCCGCCACCTTCAAGTCGTATTTCCTACGCACTTGGATGGTTAAGTGGCCGATTCAGATTCAAGAGAGAGGGAAAAACCTCTATCTCTTCTCTTTTGAAGCTGTCTGAGACCGGAACAAGGTTCTTTGGGGTGGATTATGAGTATGGTGCTTTGATCGTGGACCGGTAGCCCTGGAGATCAAGCACGTCCTGATGTGGGTTAAGGTTCTTGAAATCCTACCCCGATATGAAGTTCCTCTTGACTTTACCCTGATCGGTAACCTCTTGGGAGGTTTTGTTGATTATGACAAGACTGATCAGAATACAAGAAAGGGAAGGTTAAAATTCTGTTTTATCATGATATCTCTAAACCGGTTGAGTTGGAGAGGAACGTCTTCCTTGAAGATGGAGTTAAACCTCTGTTGACATTCCAATATGAGCATCTGAAAGGACGCTGCTCTCTGTGTGGATTGATTACTCATGCAGGTGTTGCTTGCGACCAACCTCCACTTGTCAACCAGATTGAGGCCAAGGTTTTAGGGTTTACGAGTCCTCACTACTACTAGAAGAAAGACTTTAGCTGACGAAAATAAAAAAACCAGGCCGACAAATTATTTTTTCGTCGGCTAAAGTCCACTAATTTTCTTTCGTTGGCTAATTTAAAATTTTCGTCGGCTAAAATAGACTTTAGCTGACGAAATCTGAATAATTTTTTTCGTCGGCTATAATCTGTGAACTTTAGCCGACGAAATTTTAAAAGTTTAGCTGACGAAATTTTTAAAAGTTTAGTTGACGAAATTTTTAAAAGCTTAGCCGACGAAATTTTTAAAAGTTTAACCGACGAAAAATATAATTTCGTCGGCTAAAGTGCCTTATATTTGCATATCTGGGAAAAAAAAACTATACGTAGAACCTTCAAACGCAAAAAAGTCGTGAAATAAGATATGACCAGAATGGTGAAATACGTCTACGATTGAAAAATCACGGTATTCCGGTAAAGTCTCGGTGCCGATAGTTGCGGTCAATGCAATTTACCTTTATTATTCACTATGCTGCAGATTTGGCGTTTGGTGCCCGATTGACTATTGTGATACCTTTCCGGAAGCGTAACGGCCCTACGAGTCAAACTCATCACTAATGCCATGATGTATGGGCCTTTTTGGCCATCCGAGTCCATTTAGGGCTTCAAAATGCAGTTTTCTTATTTCCGATTAGAGTTGACCGTTTCGATCGAGCCCTTAACGTTGTCGAATCCAGTTGAATTTTTACCATAGACATATTTCGTCATAATGATCATATCTGACGGTCTAATTTTGGTTTGTGAATTTTAGTCATCGGAATCACGTGTCTACTATTTACCGTTATTATTCCCTATGGGGAGCCCTATCGTCAGAAGGTAAATGTCTCAAAATTTTTATATGGGAAGTTGCGTCTCATCTACGTGAGAGTTTTGTGTGGAAGGTTTGACCAAACTACGTAATATAGAGGGAGATATGAGCGTTTCCGTGTGATAAGTGACGATGGATTATGGTTGACCGTTTCGATCGAGCCCTTAACGTTGTCGGATCCAGTTGAATTTTTTACCACAGCTATCTTTCGTCCTAATGATTATATCTGACGGTCAAATTTTGGTTTGTGAATTCTGGTCATCGGAATCACAACGTGTCTACTAATGTTTAGTAGGTTATACAATTTTGTGAACCAACTCTATATAGGAAGCAAAATTATCAAAAATCTCATGAAATAAGATGTGTTCAGAACGGTGAAATACTGCTATGGTTCAAAAATCATGTAAATAGGGTAAAGTCTCGGTGCTGATAGTAGCGGTCAACCCTATTTACCGTTATTATTCCCTATGGGAAGCCCTATCGTCGGAAGGTAAATGTCTCAAAATTTTTATATGGGCGGTTGCGTCTCATCTATATGAGAGTTTTTTGTGTGGAAGGTTTGACCAAACTACATAATATAGGGGGAGATATGAGCGTTTTCGTGAATTTATAGACTTTAGCCGACGAGATATTAAAAAAGTCGTCGGCTAAGGTCAAAAAATTTCAAAATTTTTTGGGTGGTAAACCAAAGTTGGAGGAAAATTTTCAAAGGACTTTAGCCGACGAAAATATATGAAAAGTCGTCGGCTAAAGTCGAAAAATTTTCAATTTCAAAAGAGTTTAGCCAACGAAAATAAAGAATTTCGTCGGCTAAAGTTCTTTATATAGGAGTTGTACTGAAGATAGATGGTAAGAAGTCTATTATCTGCCAGATTTTCTTCTCGGCCTAGCTCCACCGTCAAGCCACCAGAGACCGCCACACTTGTCCCAAAAGCTTCGCCATCGTCTCTACTTCATTGCTGGATAGGTGGTGCATCGAGTGGCGCCGCCGTGAGGGATAAATCGAGCTCCAAAACTCCGCCGGTTCGGATTCGGTGTCGATCGAATTTCTCCTTCCTCAGGTCACCATTTGGTGAGTTCTATATATGGATAAGTTGAGTTTGATTAGTACTACATTCCCCTAGAATTTGGTAGCTCGATTCGGTGTGTGTGAAGAGAATCGAAGATTTGAAGTTTTTAGGGTTTAAAATTGGGGATTTTTATATTTTGATTCAATTGACCTGTTTAGGCTTAGAATTGAGCTTCGACTTCTTCTAGAAAGTTGTTCGAAATGTTGAGAGAAAGATTCTATCAAATTTTAGTCGTGATTGGAGGTGGCCGAAAGTTTCTGCAGTTTTTTTTTCAAAAACTAGCAACTTTAGCCGACGATATTTAAATACTATATTCGTCGGCTATAGTATTTTTTAATTTTTTTTATATAGTTTAGCCAACAAATTATGGCATATTTCGTCGGCTATAGTTACTTTTTAAATTTTTTTATAAGGTTTAGCCGACGAAATATACTATATTTCGTCGGCTATAGTTATTTTTTAATTGTTTATTACACACTTTAGCCGACGAATATATTAATTGTTTCGTGGGCTAAAGTCTGGGAAAAAAACCGACGACATGTTTTTCGTCGGCTAACTGTGGGACTATAGCCGACGAAAAAAAAATTTCGTCGGCTAAAGTCATCGCCGACGACCTTTTCCCGACAAAATCTTAGCCGACGATGGCTCATCGGCTAAGATCTTTGCCGACGAATTAAGCTAACAGGCCGACGAAACTTTTTCGTCGGCTAAAGTGCTTGTCCTGGTAGTGCCTTCTTCCCTGAACCCTAATAGTAAGTTTGCGTTCACAGCCCGTGCTTCAAGTGAACCGGCTTTGTTCGCCTTGGCTCCATATGTTCCTACGACGACAAAAAAGAAAAAACCTATGATTCTGAAGGAGCGGAGCCTGAGCTCCAATCTAGAGTTTGAAAGAGAGTTCACCAAGGCTGGATCCCAACTCGGAGTCTTTTTGTGTTAAGGACGTCTCTAGCCCTAATTCTAACTTGTAAATGGTGAAGAGTGGTGAAGAACTTCAACAACAAAGCGAGGAGGTGACTACTCCTTCTAAAAATCGTACCCGAGATAGGGAGTGACACCCTCCCCCAAGAAGTTTAAGACCATCTTGGGAGGCAAGCTTCTGACCTTACAATAAGAATCTTTAGAACTCGTGGAAGGTGAGAAGCTTTGAGGACCAGTGACTTACAAAAGGAAGCTGGGACGCCCTATCAGTAGCAAAAACAAAAACCCTAAGCCGGGTAAGTCGTCTGATGCACCTTTACTAGGTATTGTGCTGCCATACATGTCTGGGAATACTGTTAGCCCGTCTGACAAGGGCCAAGGTAAGGTGTGCGCTATGAGAAGCTGCCTTGATTGAGACTATGTTTTGACTCACTGATTCTTAATATTTCTAGTTGTATACCAATTGCGGTCTCTAGGTGACTAGTTTTACTGTTCATAATGATTAGACAGTTTTTTAGTATAGTTTTCATTTGATGTTGGCTCAATTGAGCTAAATTTGTTTGTAAGGAGGGTACCCTTCAACTAGCTTCGGTTTGTTTATTGTTGGAGCATTGATGTAAGTGCCTTCTAGCTATGAATAAGTAATGAAATTATCTTTTTTACCTTAAAAAAATCATAGTTTTTCTTCAAACACAGTCGTACTCAAGGATTAAAATATCTGTATCAGCATATTTATTGGTACTTTAAAAAAGGGATATATCGGGGATATATCAGAGATATTGGGGGAAAAATATCAGAAGTTCGGGAAATTTTTTTTCTAAAATATTTAATTTATTGGATTTACATATAAATTGTACAAACATCAACGTCATCTACATCTAGAAAGGGACTCCAAGTGGTTTTTTTTAAAAAAAAAAAAAAAAACTTTTTATTAATAACTCACACACCCTACATATATATGTCGTGAGGTTTGAACCCATTACCTCAAAGTTGTCAGTTAAACATCTTAACCAACCAAGCCACAGCTCACATACAGAGACTCCAAGTAGTTGAAAAGACGTACGGTGATCCACAAAAGTACAGTATTCAGACCAAAACATATAATCCTACAAATTGTACTGTTGAATATGATAGTCGTATATCTCTTTGGTTGCCAACTGTTCCCCTTATATCTCTTTTCAAATATTGTTGATGGTGATTTTTATTTACGCTTAAATTTTTTATATATATTTCTTTAATATATCAGTGATTTATCGTAGATTTCATAAATATTGGAGATTTTTAAAGTATAGACAAATGGTGTTGAATATGCTACGTGGAAAATGTTCGGTGACCGATGAGTCCAGTGTCTAAATAACCGAAACTCCCTCTTCTTCTTCTCCTTCTTCTTCTTCTTGTCCTGCAACAATTCTCAGCACTTCTGGATACAAATATGGCAGCCATGCTCATTCGCTCACCTTTCTTTTCCGTGAGTCCATTTCCCATTTCTTTGTTTACCTTTTCTGTTTTACATTTGCATTCCTTCCCATCTTTTTTGTTGTTGTATGCATTTCTGGGTTTATCTAATTCGTTCTGATGTTTCAATTCAAATTATGATTAGGACTCTGGTCATCTAAAACAATTATTGAACTGATAATCGTAATGGGTATTCAGGAAAACTTGAAAACCATATAGAAATGAAGTTGAGGGTCCACAATTGTTCAATGTTATGTTTCTACTTTCTAGAGGTTGTAACCAGCACAATCATACATAAACAAACCTCATCTGCAAGATAATTACCCTTTAACATTCTTATTTTGAACAAGTTCCCTGCACAATGAATTGCTCGAAAAGTTGTTTTCTTTACGAATTATGTGGTGGAGTGGATTCTCTTTAGTAACTCTTATTTGGGGCTTGCTATAATGAATCATTATTAATGATTGTTGAACTGGGTTGGTTAACTTCAATTTACAGGGTCCCAGAAATGCTAGAGAAATGAGGAATATCATGACAGGCAAGTCTGCTATCGTTACACCCAAGTGTATAGTATCAGTAACCTTGTCTTTGCCACACTGCCAGTATGTTCCATTTTGGACTTATGAGTGATGCCATGTTCTTGAAATCGATTGTTTTATACAGAAGTTATTCAATTTAGTAGCACCAATTTGCGATTACCCAGGAGTCAAAGAAGATTCATTTCTTTTCGTGGCTTGTTGAATTCTGTCCAAGCCTCAGCCCAAATATCTGTCCCAGGCACTTCATCGACGAGGGAAGAAAAAGTGCCTTTGAACTTCTTGAGGTACAAGAAGGTGGCTCCGGATTCAGATCCCCCTAGCTTGCAAGATGTCAACCTTTTGTATCAGTTTTTCGATCAAAGGTAAATAATCTGATTCCCCCGTTACAGATTATTCAAATGCTGTATTCGTTGCTGCATAAGAGGTTCCCTTTGGTGCTGGAGGGTTTCTAAATTCTTTACTACTATGTTTGACACTTTCTTTACTAAATTTCTTATTATTTATTATTCTCATATTCTGTATTGCAGTACCAAGCTAGTGGTATTGACTGGAGCTGGAATTAGCACAGAATGTGGTATTCCCGACTACAGAAGGTTCTTTTCTTCTTTGATATAGTTAATTATGCTTTATGAGGTGCATGGAACTTTGTGTTAGCTGCCTCTGATATTGAGTATCCAAGCAGAAAACATTAAGAATTATTAATTTCAGAAAATTTAAGGTTATAGTACCTTTTTTGTTTTCATGATGATAAGTTTATATATATCTAATGAAAAGATAATAGGACCCCTGATTTAGTCTAGGGAAGTCGTTTTGGATGCTTCTAGATCACTTTTCCATCAATCCTTTTGAGGCTATTCTTACTTGTTGAATTGACTCTTCTCATGTGATCATATTCTATCCTGCCTTGTTGTTCCACAGTCAAGCCCCTCTATGCCATTAAGTAAAATGTTGATAATGTTGAGTAATGTTTGGCAAAGGGTTTTAGGTTCCCAATCACATAAACAACTTTCTATTCAACAATTTCTCATGGGTTTTTGAAAATGTACCCCGTTTATTATAGGGGCCACCTTGGAACAGCGGATGGTTTATTCTGAATGACCTTTGTGGTGAAGGGTTCATGTCGAATTAGGAGTATGGGTTTGTATAACCTGCATTTTTTTTTGAACCCCTGCAGTGCCAGTAGTCTCACGCACTAGGGCACGCTTCTTAACCAGATACATTTATAGCTACAAGCAATTTTTGACAGTTTTGTCGACATATGTTGGTACTTCAGAGGTAGTCAGCTAAGTTAAACAGCCAAGTCTGGGTTGCTACTATTTGCCTGTTTGTTAGTTTTATATCACATACTTAATAAGTCATATATGTATGTGTGTATTAAGTTACGGTATTTTTGTGTATAAGAAGCACAACGATTCTATCAAATTTGCTAAGCTGGTATCTATGTCAAAGTGCACATGCTCTCAATGGGTTTCTTGCTATTATTGAAGCATCATTGGATGTTATCTTTGTGACCATACACTTTCTGCTATGCATTATTTAATCTCATCTAATATATTCCATCTTTCTTGTGTTGCAGTCCAAATGGAGCTTACAGTTCTGGTTTCAAACCAATTACCCATCAGGTGATCTGAAGGCATGTGCTATCATACTAACTCCTACTTCATCTTCAACTAGGGAGTGCTATTTAATTGTTTTCATAGGAAGGGTTCATGATATCTTTTGATAGTTCTGACTTCTAATGTTGTGAGCTAAATTGTAGTCTAAAAGTAATGCACTTAGAGCAAAAGGGAAATATAATGGTAGACATATCCCTTCAGTGGTATAGAAGTGAAAGAAATGAAAGAGCAGCAGCTTTAGCTGTGCCAACCAAAGCACATTCTGATTCTAGTGCTATGAAGTAAAGTTATTAAAGTGCTAGACTTGAGATTATTTTCAATTATTTTTTGAAGGTTGTTTGAAACAATAAAACAGACCTTTTTTTCAGCTTGTAAATCATGTTTACATCTCCATGTTAATTGTCCATTAATTTTAGCAGCAGATGAACCTTTCGAAAATGTGTTCAGTAAAGAATATCTTGATGCATTTCCTTTCCATAGGCCTTGACTGAAGTATTGCATATAACTTTAGAAGATTGAGTCTAACGGAATTACATAGAATTACAAAAGAAAAATGCATCGGTTGTGTCTTTGTTTTATAATAAAATTGCATAAGGTTTTTATTTACTTTTTTTTTTCTAACTGAACTTGGCCTAAATGTGACTTATTAACAGAGGCTCAGAGCTTTACCTTGAACTAATGTCATTCTCTGATTTTATGAACAGGAGTTTCTCCGCTCTAGTCGGGCTCGTAGGCGTTATTGGGCAAGGAGTTATGCTGGGTGGAGACGGTTTAATGCTGCGCAGCCCAGTGCAGCTCATACTGCTTTATCATCTCTAGAAAAAGCTGGTCGGATTGACTTGATGATTACACAAAATGTTGATAGGTACTAGCTGCTTGCCTCTTACTCAGTCTTAGTTGCATGTAACAACCTTTAAGCGGTGAACAAATTTAAATTGAAAAAAACATAGCCTTAGTGCTCTTCATAACGTCTAGGACAAGTTAAGCAGGACTAACTCCTCGTTACTGTTCCAGGTTGCATCACCGTGCTGGTAGCAATCCAGTTGAATTGCATGGAACTGTGTATTCCGTGATTTGTGTAGATTGTGGTTTATCCTTTTGCCGGCAAATATTTCAGGATCAACTTAAGGCCCTTAATCCAAAGGTTAGTTTCACAAAATATATTTTTGCACTATGTCTGCATGTTTTCTTAACTGTAGCTGTTAAGTTTTTGTTTATCTATTTATTTATTTATTTGTAGTTGATCCCGATGGTGGCCTAATGAACAAATAAAATATGTTGTCATTGCAGTGGGCAGCAGCAATTGAAAGTTTGGACTATGGCAACCCTGGATCAGACAAGAGCTTTGGTATGACGCAAAGGCCTGATGGTGACATTGAGATTGATGAAAAATTTTGGGAGGAGGATTTTCACATCCCTACATGCCAAAAGTGCAATGGAGTGCTGAAGCCTGATGTAAGACATTTTCCAAGAAATTTTTTAATTTTGGCATCTAAAAGGATTAAATTACTATTTCTTCATGTCAGGAAGGTCTAGCTAAATCAGTTACTTATTCTGTGCATGATCAATGTATACTAGGCTTTAGAATCATCACTCATACATTCATATAATTCTATGAGGCTGGTAAATGTGTCATGATCCAACTATATGAGAACTTTCATAGTAAATTTCTGACAATGGTAGTTAATTAACATACCTAATCAATGCAGTAAAACGACCGGAGTTACAGGAAACAAATATGACTTCATAATCTCACGCAAGCAGTATGTACCATATTTCTCTAACTACCCACCTACCCACCCACATTTCATCCACCTTACTCCATTCTAGTTTAATTAAAGATACATCTTGATTCAAATACGAAAGTATGTTGTTTTGAAACCTAATGACATACAGTGCCATTAGATTGGTTAACCTTGAGACATTCTGTTCCATCAAGTTATTGAGCCACACCGCAGGGCAGTAATAGTGATGAGAAAGGTTGGGTAGGGAGGTTAACAGGATTGGTGAACATTCAAGTTAGAACTCCAATCCACCTCCCCTCCCTAATGCGTATTTTTCTCTTTGATGCTGCTTCTCCTCCTCCTTAGGTTTGTGAGTTTTTTAGTGTATTTTGTCTGTTTGGAAGATTTGGGCTTGTTTTCTTCGGCTTTGTTCTTCTGGGTTTTATTGTAATGTTCGCTTCTCAAAAAAAAAAAAAAATTAGGAGAGAGAAAGACGGGGACGAGTTTTCAGCCCAAAAGAGAGCACACAAGTAGCAAGTTGGCTGCAAAATGAATAATTTTAATGTTGAACTCATGGATCTGACATTTTTTCATTCCACCCTTATCTGTAAGGAATGAAGTTCATTAAAAAGTAGAAATTTGAAATCAATGTTATGGAATAGAGTACACCTTACACCAGAAACACCTATAATATATCAATAAATATGAAGAAATAAAGTTGCAGAGATGCTTTTAATTCCATTTGCATTCAGCAATTATGACCAGTTCTAATGTTTTGTTCTAGTACATGGGGAAAAAGATGAATACTTATGGTGCTCTGTTTGTTATGATGAATTTAAGGTTGTCTTCTTTGGTGACAATGTTCCCAAGGACAGAGCTGCTAAGGTAATCCAAGCTGCAAAAGAATGTGATGCTTTTCTTGTACTAGGATCATCTGTAATGACCTTTTCTGCCTTTCGACTTGTCAGGTAAACATTATTTTCATTCCAACTTACTGTAGTTTTGGAAAAAGTCAGTTTCATGTCTTTTCTATACATAAGTGAGACCGATAGCTTTCCAGCTAAATACTGTAGCTTGATTATAAACTCTGACACGAGCATGGAAAGCTTTTCCTTTAGGCTATAAGCTTAAAGGGAAAAATTCCTTGCCCCTTAGTCCTTTATCTATTGTTGAGACCCAGAGATTTTCTAGTTAAACTTTATGTTTTATTCTTACAGAGCTGCACATGAGGCAGGTGCTGCCACTGCAATTGTAAATGTTGGAGCAACTCGAGCTGATGATTTTGTACCTTTGAAAATCAATGCTCGACTAGGAGAGGTATAAACTTGTTTTTTAGGCTGTGACTGCTGTTGCCCTTGTGGACTCTATAACATGATTTGTAGTGTTACAGATTTTGCCAAGAGTGCTTCACATGGGATCTCTCAGCGTCCCTGCGTCCAGGTGATGCTACTCGAAAATCAGTTGCTCAAATCGGTTATCAGAAGCTTTTTGGCACCACAAGAGATTCAGATGATTGTAAGGTTATATTGTCTATTCTCTGAATGTGTTTATAGAGCTTTGCTACAACTGTATTATTTTATCAATGAATTCTCATTCGTGGAGAGGGCCAGTCTTGAAGACTGTAATTAGTTCTTTGGAAAGAGACGGTTTGTCGACATGATATGCCATGATGTCTGTGGCTCATACGTTACGTCATCCACATGTATGGTTGTAATTTGTAAAGGTGTTTCCATATCTAAGTAAAGCTATGAACATAAATTTTGTCAATGATTGTGTTTAGATAAAGTAATTTCAATTTTCGTAAAAATTTCAAAATTATGAGAATTACAATTTTATTAATTTAAATTCTATTAATTGAGAATTTCATTGTTTGATTTCATGATGTAGAGTTTTAAAATGATAAAAATTTGTACTTAGACTAACCTCAGTCAAGAGAATTGACAAATAACGCTTATTTTGCGAGGAATTCAAGTTGAGAATTTAAGTTCCTAAATCTCATGATTATTTTCTTGTGGAAATTGTTAATTCCACATAATTAGAATCCAAAAGGGGAAAACAGTTTTAAGAAATTGAAAATTCCTTATTTTTGATTAAATTTCTGAGAATTCATATGCATCCATACATTTCAAAAGAAAATGAAGTGAACACATATTTGTTCGAAAAAGAAGAAATAACACAAAAAATGTGTGCTTATGTTACTTTTTTTTTTTAGAAGAGCGTGTGCTTATGTTACTGATCAACCGAAAGCGGAAAGCCTCACCATGCTCATCAGATTCAATATTTTGGACAAATATTGAAGACTGTTGAAGGAGAAAAGATAACTAGAATAACGGTATACTCATTTATTGATAGAAAGGCCTATTTATAGGCATTACATAAAGTCTTCCGAAGGATCTAGAAGATCTATCAACTGTAATCTATTCTAATAAGAAAACCGGATTAACCAATCCTACATATATTAGGGCAAGACACATAACAGAAGGACGAAAATATAATTTCCTTAAACACTCCCCCTTGTGTTGCGTTCCTAATACGATATGGTGCTTATGGCGTTGCCTCGGTAAAAACTTTGCCAAGTAAAACAAAAATCTCGTGGGTAAAAGAAAAGACTTGAACGAAGGGAAAAAGAGCACAACGCACCAACTACAATTGAAGATAACATGTGATGTATGTAGACTCCCCCTGATGTCTATACAACGACTCCCCTGATTGGTAACTCAATCTCGGAGTACAGATAAACAACGCAAACCAATGCACTTCACATACTTCAAAAGTAGACTTGGGCAACGATTTAGTCATTAAATCTAGCCACAATATCCTTAGATCAGACTTGCTATACTTAGCATTACTTTGATCTTTAAGGAGAAGGTTGCCTAACAACTCAAAACATGAGTTCGTGTTGAAAAACAGATTCACGTGTGACATGACCTTCGTGTACTTAAATAGTCATAACTTTTTTGATACAATAGGTATGAACAAACCGTAAAAAGTTCTGGAAACTACACACCCGTAGCTTTCCAACCATATAAGGTTCATCCTGAGCTGATCACAAAGCTCTGTCGAAGTTGACTGTTCTGCCAAAACAGATTCTCGTACTGATCCGTCATACTTTACAAAAATAGCCATAACTCACTCAATATGATAGGTGTAACCAAATGGTTGGTGTTCCTGGAAAGTAGACACATAGGCCTTTCCAATGGTACCAATTTTACTATTTTCCAACGAGTGGGCTATCATGTAGGTCATGTGGAAGTTGACCTACGAAACTTGGTAGATTCTGATTTCGCATTTGATGTGTCTTTCTGTAAGGATGAATAAGCCTAAACCTTTTATAGAAAGAATCACTGCCATTACATTGGCGTTGCGTGGGCGCATCCGGCCACTACCTTGATGTTCCTTCACACTCATCTAAGAGGGAGCGAAGTTGCTCAACCGCTAGGAAGAGAGTTGAAAGACTAAGGAGGACTTGGCCTTACAAGTTTATAGTGAATGAGATGTCGAGTTGAGCATATTGTAACAAGTACATGAATGTGCTACCATACTTAGATGTAGGATTTCTACTAATACTTCTTCATCATATGGACGAAACAGGTCTTTTCTACACTTCGACCGATCAAGGGATACATATAGGCATAACTTCATCGTCCTTTAGCTTGCCTTAAGCCGACAGATGAATAAACATCATCAATAACGGTCCTCACTTTTGAGACCAAGTATTCCCAGGATCTTTTCATTCATAATTTTAGATAAGTGGCATCTCTTAGTTTAACAAGAGTTCATCACGATTCATCCAGAATTTACACGCAAATAGGCATAATTCTTCATATCCCTTCCCTAATCAAGTAGATACTTAGGAAATACCTTGCAAACACGCTCTGTGGTTAGGAGCCACTTGATTTGGGTGAAAACCGATCTATTCAAGATCTTTATGTACATCTCTTAGTTCTCAACAGAGATAAGTTGTGACCACAAGCTACTTGTTCAGTTTTTCAGAAATTACCAAACTGACAAGGTAGTGGAGTGCAATGACATCCATTACGAGAGTATTTCTCATCGTAGTCGATTTCAGGGCATTTGTAAGAGACCTTGCGCCAGAAGGTGAGTCAAAACTCTTTTTCTCACTACACTTTCTAACAAAGACATAACTGATAGAGTTTACACTTGGGGTGGCGGCGTCACTTAACCAAAGCACTATCTCTTTGTTTAAACTAGATCGCATCTTTCCATTTAAGCCAATCTACAACGTTGGTATTTTCTCAATGAAGTATGGTTCCATATCAAACTCATTAAACCACGTCATCATATACACTGGTGTAATTTCTAAGTGTAGAGATCTCTATATGGATTGGTATTCACATTGAGGCGTCCCCCAATGATGACCATAATCTAGAAATAACAGACGAATGAGTATCATTGATCAAATGATCAAGTTGTGCCAAACTCGTATTCTTTCTTGGCGAGTATGTATCGAACCAAGTGGCATCCCCCTGAACCGTGGGAGCCACTTGGTAGCGACACCATCTACCACATTTGTAAATAGATAGGCTGGGTGTTAGAAATCACTGGCTGCAAACAGAACCTCAAGAACCGGTCTTAAAGTTGGTGAGCTGGTCCTCACAATGACTGGTCTGCAGGCTGAAAAACCAGAAATTCTAGGTTTTTTCAACTTTTCAATCATTGTTAAGGTTCCCCATAACATCCAATTGTTATGGTTTGAGTTAAACCATTATGAACATCACCATAGCATTATTATGCCTCAAAGTGAACAATGAGAAGCCATCTAGGCCAACATCTTATGTATCATTCTTGTAGAATCACTCATAGACATTGTAATTAATGTCTTAGTGAATAACGACTTAGCATCTTGTTTATATGCTAGTCTTTACATTTCATTGTCTTTAGCGTAAGAGGATGTCGCTCCTAATCTTTGCTAAAAAATAGGCTTTACAAAATAAGTAACGAGCATGGCCAATGTGGGATCATAGGGGGTTCTTTTGCGTCATATTTGCTTATGAAAGCATGAGTAGTGCCTCCATTGTATAGGAGGATGACGCGAATGACTTTAATGTCATCCATAGGCCGTGAGCATTGCTCATAGCTCCACAAAGTTGTACTTTGGTGATTTTTGATCTCAATGGTTACTTTGCTCAAAAGAAAGGATGTCCGTGAGAGTCTTTACTCTTTAGTATACGGATCATCAAAACACGTCCAAAATTGTCCCGGACGATTTATGTTAAAGCCTACATGAGTCGATGTCTCCATTCTCATCATTGGTGACAATAACCGATTCAATTAACCGAATGTTAGTGACTCATGAATGTTACGTATTCATTATAGTGATACATAAGAAATTTTCATCAATTCTCACAATGTGTTTCCAGGTGATAAACTTTGGCGTGAATATCATTAAGTCATAGCACGATTCGATTGCTTCCTTATGCATAAAGAGCATGTGTGACTTGAATCATAACGCCATTAGGCATTGAAACTTGAGCATTAATCCGCTCTTTGGTTATTTCTGATGATCTAGTCATCGTAGTCACAACGGATTTATAAAGAACTAAATCCATGAATAGTTGTCTATTCCTTGCAATAAGCTAAGCACGCAATCTCTCTACAACACATTCGTATACAAGAATGTAGAGACGAATGCAGAGACAATAGTCTTATGTCAAGACATAGAAACCAAAATATATTAACAATTTCGATAGAGATTAAAAAAAAAAGGTATTGGAATCCTTTGGAATACATTACATGACGTGATACTACATAGATGAACGAAACAAGGCTTAGAACATGCCAAAACTTGGCAAAATTGGTCGTGAGCACCCACGGCCCACTATTGGATCTTGTAAAGAAAGAAGAGGATTTTTCAACATCCAATTTTGGATGACTTTTAGTGTAACACAATTTTCTTTTTGCAATTATGAATCCGTTCAAGAGTGTAAAAGACTACTCTTGTTTGTAATGTCTTTGCAATTGTATAAGTGTGCATTGTGCCACACTTGACATTACAAATCCTCTTTTGATCCAAAACCGATGTGCATTGCGCAACATTATGATATGCCAAGTGTGCATTGTGCCACACTTGGTTTAATTATGATGCCCAAGTATGCATTGCACCATACTTGGTGCGATTTCAGCCTTTATAAACGTCACCTTATAGTAACTGGTGGTCTTTTGTAGTCCAATGTAGTGTCATGCAGTTATAATGCGATATATTGCATTCACATATAACTTATGTAGATCGAACCATATGTGCCAGACAAAATCTAAATATAGCCAACAATGATAACGAGGTCTTCACCATGAATTTAATTCAAAACATAACGACTAAGTAACTTTAGTCAAATATGTGAGGTGTATGCCTTCACAAAACTTGGAAAAATAAACGGATTTGTAGTCACTTAGACTATTAAACTGAAGTCATATGCTTCATATATTCCGCAGTATACCTTTTGCTTTTAAAATTCGTAACTGTGAGAAGAATATTCTCATCTTCTTCCATATAGTGAGTTTCTTGTTGCAAAATAATCTCCATATATTTTGTATACATTGACCAGAATATTGCTTTATTTGCAATTAATGAACCGAAGTAGAACCACATCAATAACATGATTTTTCTTTCATTTACTGGCCCAATCTTTTTATGACATATGAGGTTCGAAGTGTTGTCTCTCCCTCTTTTCAGAATTCATGACACAAATGTCGTCACTCTTTTTTTTTTATGTCAAATTCAGGTCAATTATTTCAAACAACAAGATGGAAGATTGACTATTATCGATATACGATAATTAATTCCAAGTATTGAATTTGGTCAAGACCAAGGTTTATGGTAACTCAATTCGATGTGAACCGTGACAAATTCCGTCACAAATCGATATTAACCGTGACAATTTCCGTTACAAATCGATGTTAACCAAGACAATTTCCGTCGCAAATCGATGTTTGTCCCTTTATTAACTACGACAATATTTCGTCGTAATACCGTGACTTGTCAAACTGTCACAAATTTCAACTTTGATATGAGGGGTCCTAATCCCCCAATATCGTCTCACGTTATAAAGAAAGGTGAGATGTAGAAGAAGGCTACGAAGCCTGGCTATGAAATTAAAATTCAAAAAATGGCAACTTTTATAAAAGCTTACGTGCTAGTTTGCCGTGTAAGAGAAGTTGCCTTTGTAATTTTCATGCGTGCGTGCTGCGAATTTACTCTTGCAATTCCATCGCGATTCGTCACGCGAAAAATTTCATGAAAAATATAACATATGGTTAGTCATATTCACCATATATATAAAAACAGTAAAACTAATTAAATAATTACTACAGTAAATAAACTGTTTTTACTTGTGAGGTAAAAACTTTTTTTTTACCCTGAGGGTCAAATTTACCGTTTTGCCCCTCGTAAATCAGTAGGTTTCACTCCCAGAAACATTGAGCGGGTCGGATCTTGAAACCCGGGTCGAGCAGATCTGAGTTGTTGGCGAGCGCAGGTCGACGGGCCGGAGAGCTAGGATGGCGGTGCCGGATTGGGATCGGAAACACGGTATCGACGCTGGGTTTAATTGATCACAACGGGGCAGTTTGGTCGGATTCGGATCTGCTGTAAACAAACGGATCCGGGGCTGGGCTTGGCTGTACAAGACTGGGCAGGGCGGCGCGCGCGGAGGCTTAGGCTGAGGTGAGTGTCGGTGGAGGCGAAGCGGCGCTGGGGATAGATGGGCTATGGAGGCGCTGAGCAGCAGTAGTGGGCAGCGGTGGGGGACGCCGTCGGGGAAGATGGGTGCCCAAAGAAGAAATATGGGTGCCCAGGGCAGAAATCGATTGGGTACGGTAAAATTTTAGGGTTTTTCTGTTTTTAGGGTTTCGTTATCAAGTTCGGTTAGAGCACAGTGCTGATAACGTGTTGAAGGAGAAAATATAACGAGAATAACGGTCTACTCATTCATTGATAGAAAGGCCTATTTATAGGCATTACATAGAGTCTCCCGAATGATCTAGAAGATCTATCAACTGTAATCTATTCTAATAAGGAAACCAGATTAACCAATCCTATGTGTATTAGGGCAAAACACATAACAGAAGGACGAAAATATAATTTCTTTAAACAAAGACAACTTTGAATATAGTATAGTTACCTTATCAAAGTAAAAAGCTTTCTCCAAGTCTTAGTTAACGACCATAGCAACTAATCTTCCATTCTTCAGATTAAGTTAAAAACGATTTATAAGAACATTATCAAAATTTAATCTACTAGAAGCAAAAACAACCTTAGTATCATGTGAGAAATTTTTGATTGCTACAGGAGGATCATGTGACAGTATGACATGGTCATACATTTCAATCAAATATTGACACATGTATTTATTACAACTAAAATAAACTAAGGTTTTTTTTGTGAAATGACATTCATAGGTCTTTGTTGAGTTTGGACTAGAGTTTAGGGTTTAGGGTTTAGGGTTTAGGGTCTAGAGTTTATAGTTTAGGGTATAAAAAACAACAACAAACTTAAAATTGTCTTTAACAAAATAGCTATGTAATTTTTCCTTAATAAAATTTATGTGTTAATATTTGATTAGAATGTAAGAATATATCATACTGCCACGTGGTCCTCTCATAACGTTGAAAAATTTCTCGTATGTGTTATGTGTGTGTGTTTTTTTGTTTGTATTTGTCAAAAGTGAAGATAAATTTCGATAATAACCTATGGGTAATAAGTTAGAGTGATCTTATAAAAAATCGTGCCCGATCTAAGCAAGGAAATCGAGTACCGCACTGCTACCGTCAACTAGATACATCATCGATTGTATATATATAATGTTACATTAGCATAATATATTTGACGATAGAAATTGCCATGCGAGTAGTCTTGTCAAAATGGGGGCAAGAACATAGGTACGTGGGCACTCTCACAAATAATAAGCAAAACCATCTTGCAAATCGTAACTCGACACGTTCATCAAAGTGATTGCAATGTATGTACCCCCAAGTATCAGTTTGGCAATGAATAAATCATATCACAAAAACCAAGTGCAGATGTCCAAACGGTTTAGTTAGGCAAATGTGGTGGAGATTGGCCTTGAAGATATTTTAATCCAACAAGAAAATAAGAAGAGAAGAAGAAAGAGAAGGAGACGGTTTTGGGTCCATACGCAATGAATGCAGTTGTTTCCCATTATTTCACTTGCATAACTTTCTCAATGCTTCTGTCCAATGACACCATTTTGTACTGTGGAGTTGGGTGAGCAAGCACATGTGGCTATCACTGTCACACTGTAAATACCACACCCTCAAAGACCTACTCTTGTCCTTGTTTCATCTACTTCTGTTAAATTTTTTGACTTTTTGTTACAGACAGAGCATTCAGGACTCTTCTGAATATCTCTCTGTTCGGTCCCTCTCACGTTTTGACATCAAAGATTGTTTCTTGGAGTTTTGAGTTCCCCTGAGGTCATTAGTTGTAGTCTTGTAAATTTGCCAACAACAACAACCAGAATGGCAGAGGAAGCAGTTGCTGCTCCAATTCGTCGCGTTCTTCTCATCTCCGCTGGTGCAAGTCACTCTGTTGCTCTTCTATGTAAGCTTTCCTCTTTTTCATTGTCTGTATTTTCAGGTACCCTTTTGGTTGTTCTATTCAGTAGTGCCATTCAGTTTCTGGGTGGTGATCAGTTAGTTGGTTACTGGGTTTTGGAGTCACTAATCAAACAAGATCATGGTTTTTATTAGTTTAACTGACTTGATTTGCATATTTGGATTGAGGGTCTGCCTTGTTGCATTACTCAGCAATGTGCATAATGCCGATGTCTGGTCCACTTTTCGTTTGATTGCTGTTGATATGTGTAAATTGGAAGATACATAAGATGTTGTTGTAATGGTGCTTAAAGGATTTTGTTATGATGTGCAGCTGGTAATGTTGTTTGCTCGTGGGGACGAGGAGAGGATGGGCAGTTAGGCCATGCTGATGCCGAAGATCGAATTTCACCTACACATTTGAGTGCATTGGATGGCCATCAGATAGTATCTCTTACTTGTGGAGCTGATCATACAACTGCTTACTCTGACTCGCGTTTGGAAGTGTATAGTTGGGGATGGTCAGTTCTTTCTTTTCCAATTGTTATTGATTTCGAATACTTTCATTATATACTACATCTTGAGAACAGATTCCATTATGATTGCTCTTTCACTTTTGGGCCGCATCATTGTCTAGCAGTCTAGGCAGCAGCACTAATACTAACCTTTATCTTTGCGTTTACTATTTATTTGTTCTTTTAATTTCAGTTTGACTCATCATTTGAATGGTTTGCAAAATTACCATGGGAAATGAAAGAAATTCTTTCTATTTATGTTTATAAGTTTTGAGGTTGATAAAATCTTATAGAGAGGTGTGAAGAGGAAAGTTATTGTAAGATGTGTGTGGCAAGATGTATTTGGTATAATGGCATCATAGAGTTAAGTGAATTACAACTTTGCAGTTCTTTTGTGCTTTGTTGTAAGTACGTCTTTCTACTTTTTTAGGGGTGATTTTGGGAGATTAGGTCATGGCAATTCGAGCGACTTGTTTACGCCTCAGCCAATAAAGGCACTGCATGGTCTGAAGATAAGGCAAATTGCTTGTGGAGACAGCCATTGTTTAGCAGTGACAACGGAAGGTCAGGTACAAAGGTTAGTTGTCTTTCCCTAAATTCTTCCCCCTCCTCCCTTCTCTTTTAAGCTACAGTGTTTCTAAACTATTGACTCAATCCCAAAGTGCTTTTGCTCGATTTTCAATATCAAGGTAACATCTCCTTTCCCAAAATTTTTAGCCAGAGAAGTATCATCTAAGAGTTACCAATATCATCTAAGAAAAGGGAAAAATTCTGTAGGACAATGTTGTCTAGGAGCTAGCAAGACCAAGACCCCCACATGAACACATTTTATTCAATTTTGAACTCCCAATTTCATAGGCACCATTCCATTGCCATATACATTTTTCTGTTATGCATTTATATTGATAAATATTATATAAAAGCCAAAAAGGTAATTCCTTGCGACACTTTCTAGCATTAGAAAAACAGAAATAGTTTATTGAAAATACAGTTTCCCTGTATTATGTAGCTGCTGTGAGCCAATAGGTTGCCATGGTAGACTGGTAAACAGTACTACATGCTTAACAATAGTAAATAGTTCTTATTTAGTATACATTTTATTGGTTGTATGTTGTAAGTTTGTGTACAGATCAATTTTGACTAAACTATATCTTAAAATTATATACTGCAATGCCGTGCTGCGAAAGTTTACGAGAATGTTTTGATCTGGTGTATAATATTTTTTTGCTCATGTTCTGAGAATAATAACTTGAATATTAGGGGAATTTCTACTAATGAGTTTCTTTATCTTTTTGTGCGAACTTCATTGAAGTTGGGGGAGGAATCAAAATGGTCAACTTGGTCTTGGCACCACAGAAGATTCTCTTGTGCCACAGAAGATTCAAGCGTTTCAGGTATTGTAGGTTAAATTGGTTATTGAATGCATATACATTTTAAGGTGATGGAGTTGAATCAAACAAAAGATGGTAAAGAATGGTTAGTCTTGCAGTCGTGGTTGGGGCGTATGACAAGCGCTTAAGTTCCTTACAAATAAAAATACAAATGACCCTACAATTTGTTCTGCTGTTTAATCGTACCTTGTGATATGTAGATGAAAGTGACATTCTTGATCTTCTTGCAGGGAGAGTTTATCAAAATGGTTGCTGCTGGTGCTGAACATACAGCAGCTGTTACAGAAGATGGGACATTGTACGGATGGGGATGGGGGCGTTATGGTAATCTGGGCTTAGGTGATAGAAATGATCGCTTGGTTCCAGAGAAGGTTTCTCATGATAATGTATGTCTAGGATCTTGTATTATCCCTTTCATTTTAGTTTAAGAAAATATGCAATATATTAGAATACTGAAATTTCTTCTCAGAAATAAAGTAATGGTAATTACAGTACTAAGTAAAAAGGGAGGTCACAGCTATTATTTGAAAACTTTTCAAGTCAAAACAGAATTCAAAGAAGCTATTGTTTGAATAGTCTGTTAACAAGAAACTTTTAACAATGCAGGGCGAGAAGATGGTTATGGTTGCTTGTGGGTGGCGGCATACAATATCAGTTTCCTCGTTGGGTCAACTATACACATATGGGTGGAGCAAATATGGTCAACTTGGACATGGTGATTTTGAGGATCACCTTGTACCTCACAAGCTAGAAGCCTTGAGTGACAAATTTATTGCTGAGGTGATCTCTTTTGCTTTTACATGATATTGTGTTGTTTTCCTTTTCCTCAACAGAAGTCATGAAGTTTTTACTATTCCAAAACCAAATTTGATTAGGTTTAGGGCTCACTTGTGTCCACATTATAATGAAGGCTACTTAGGCTAGTGTGCACAGCAATACTTGTGTAAAAATGTTGATTCCAACTGATAAAGTAGTATGGGGTTCACATCCAAAACCAATTGGCAATGGGTGGAGTGACCCAAACCCTTATAAGCCCACAAGCAAGGTCCCATATTCCCTGATGTGGGGATTTATATCTTAACACGCCCCTGCACGTGTGGCGAATTTTCAAGCCATACACGTGGACAACTTTTTGGGTGACGTGGAGTTCGTGTGGCCATTATGCTTCACACGTGGACATGGGTAACCCGCTCTGATACCATGATAAAGTAGTATGGGGTTCACATCCAAAACCAATTGGCAATTGGTGGAGTGACCAAAACCCTTATAAACCCACAGACAAGGTCCCATATTCCCGATGTGGGGATTTATATCTCAACACCAACTAATGCATTTCTAAAATCTCTTTAATATTCTAGTTTCACCAGAAGTAGATAATTAGTAAGAGTGGACATGCTTCAGTAGATATAGATAATAGTAATGGTCTATGGGGTACAGAACAGGAGGTATTCCTCTCCATTAAATAAATCTGTAAACTTGTTGTAGGCGGCATTCAAGTTTATGCCCTTGTAGGCTGCAAAACAACTCGAGACTTTTTTGTTGACTTTGCTCAAATAGAGTTTCCTGGTGATGCGGCTGGATATGAAGTAATCACGAGTTTATGGTTGATCATAATGTAGCAGAATACCCTTGTCTGTTTGTGCATCAAGATATAAGGTGGCTAAACTGCTATTCAACATTCTGGATCTTCAAATAAGATAATAAAACAGTATGAAGCCATTTCTTTTGTAGAAATAGGCTATTGGAAATATTGCCAGAAACAAAAAGACTCTATTCACTAATCTTCTCTTGCCAATCCCAGTTATTTGTTTTTGTTAAACAACCCATTTATATGAAATAAGAGCAAAATTGTTGATAAAACCAAATGAACTCCCCTTACAGTAGTCCTGGGATTCTGAGCACCTAACCTCTTCACTACAATGCTCAACTCTGTGCATCTCCAACTCTATGCAAATGCAATTGTAGACCTAGTTCCTTAATGATTAGCCACCCGTCATTATACTTGTTACCTAAAGGAAAAATAAACATAAAAGCACTAGATTTGTAATTGCATATTAGCTTAAGTATACATGGATTAACTATCTGTGCGTGTGGATCTTCAGCTGATATGTGAAGCATTTAAAAAAATAATTTGTCCTGTATAGATTTTCAGTTGGATCAAGCTTGTCGTTGTTTTTCTTTTTTCCTTTTTATCAAGTTTTCTTGGCATGAATATTATCAGGTTGCTGGTGGTTGGAGGCATACTATGGCATTGACATCTGATGGACAACTTTATGGCTGGGGATGGAATAAGGTTGTCATTTTCTGTTCCCTTATTTCCACCTTTAACACTTTATTATTTTTTCTAGTTATGGTTGTTTTTGTTTAGATGAACATGGGCCTTGCAATGCCATTGACAGATGAAAAATAGCTCATTTTGAATATTTCTGTTGCCAAACACTCCAATTCATGCAAGACGGTAGATGTCTTTTTATTGTTTTTTTTTTTACCCTCGTCTTGTGTTGATCAATAGAGAGCTTTTGACTACCATTATCTGCTTTTTATGGTTCTATTTTATTTTGTATTTTTCATCTTATTAGCAAGTTTGTTTCCTCGGTTTCTGTTGTTTAGTTATTTACATTTTGCTCTTTCATGAGCAGTTTGGACAGGTTGGAGTTGGTGACAATGTGGATCACTGTTCCCCTTTGCAAGTAAAATTTCCCAATGAGCAGGTAGCTCCCAAAGTTGGTTAAGATAGGCCATGACTTGATATTTAGTTCTGTAGAGATTTTCTTCTTTTGTTTTATTTTCTGAGAGAAGCTTTCCTTATTTGTATTTGTTTTTTGTGCTAATGATAAGCACCTTGCACTTGACAGAAAGTAGTTAAAATTTCTTGTGGATGGAGACACACACTTGCTGTGACTGAAAGGCAAAATGTATTTTCATGGGGGAGAGGTACAAATGGACAGCTTGGACATGGGGAATCTGTTGACCGGTAATTTATATTTAGGTTTTTAATTTCTGTTACGTGTATGTTAGATAATTGTTATCGTGTCCTAGTTGGGAAGATGGGTATATCAACAAAATGATACCAATATGATTGTCACTCTGCTCTTTTCTTTCATACATGCTTAAGATGCTGCATTTGTGTGAATTTTATATAGGTTTGAATAACATATAATTTCCTGAATCACCTCGTATCAGCCAAAAAGTTGCTTGCGAAGTCTGCTTGGGTATGCCAAAGTTGTCAAGGACAATAAGCATCTAAGACATTAGGATTCTTGAAATATAAATGTATATATACATGAAAGATACTGATAAACCCTTATCCCTATTAGGCCTCGAAATGTACTTGGCAGAGTTTTCATGCTAGGATAGAGGCTGAAATAAATATGGAGGTACTAAATAGACTGATACTGTAGTCTTAGCTTTATTTCAGGGTGTTATCTTCATGTAAAGGCTGATTCTAATACATGATGAAGTTCTATATAAACTGGTTTACTCATTTCAATCTTTGTGATAATAGAACAGTGTTCTATTGTTCTGAATTCTATGTTTGATTACGGGGAGTTGCGGAGTTTACTTGAATCAAGTTGTATGCCACCGACCTAAGCTAAAACATGGACGATGGAAAAGTACAATTTCTCATTGAAGTGTAGAATTTTGGTAAACCGAATAGTTCTCACTTCAAGCTAGAGATCTAAGAGCACTAAAGAAACCAAACTGTGAAAACGAAACTCTGTAGAGAAACTTATGGACTAGATGGTTCAACCCCTAAGACTCTTCACAAGACCCACTTGATTCTGGTAACAATGGATGGTGGTATTATGCGTGCTTAATTTATGTCTCATCATAGCTAATAAACACGACCAAGAGACAAATATACACTATAAAGGAATAGTTGGTGACTATAAAAATGAAGCCATATAATTCCTGTGGTTTATACTTAAGCCCTCTGTTTGTGCCTCACTAGTTGATTCCAGGAAAAATCTACGACCAATCTTTTCTGTAGGAAGAATCTTGGTTGTGGCTATGCCTATTCTGGTCATGATGATAAAATGTCTGTACAGCTGTATGCTTTCTCAGATACACAAAATTAAAACCGGTTGTTGAAGTTTATATAATGATTGCACCATATTCTTCTGGTATAGTAATCAAGGTTGATTGGGCAGTTCCCGGTTCTTGCTTTTGCATTAAGATTGCTCTTTTCAATGGTCAAATTTTTCACAATGAATCTAATCATGAAAGAGTAAAATGTGGTAGTTGCATGCCGACTTGCATATTTTCATTTAGTCTACTGTCTGGAACTGAAACCACATTTGTTATATGATTGTATTCATTGGTGAAGTTTCAAACTGATGATACATTTAAAATTGAAGGAATATTCCAAAGATTATAGATTCTTTGAGTGCTGATGGATGTAGTGGGCAACAGATAGAATCTTCAACAGTTGATCCATCATCAGGTGTTGATTCTGCCATTGCCTTATTTTTATATTTTAATTTATTTTTTAGGCGACTTGAAAAGTCTTTGTTGCTAAAGCTGGGTCTTTCCATTAATTTTTCCTCCGTTTGCTATCAACAGGGAAGATTTGGGTGTCGCCATCAGAGAGATATGCAATTGTTCCTGATGAAACTGTAAGTTTGTGTCCCAATATTTTCAGCTTCTAAGTGTGTAAGAGACGCTATTTCGGAATATGGATATTCAGATTTTATGTTACTACTATTGAATTGGAAACTACCATTCAAATTTCTTTAGAGAACTACATGTACAAGCAATTCTTGAAATTTCAGCCAACTCCCTGAAACTGTGTTAGAGCCTTGTATTTACTATTTAGAAAGACAAACTTTGACAACAACACAAAAAACCTGTTTTATCAAGATGTTTCTACTTCTAGTCCTTGTGTTTTGTCCTAAAGAATTGCTTGTTTTGATTCCTTTTACATGCTTTCTGGGTGGAAGGGACTCTGATGTTGTTCACATATTAAAATGTTTGGTAACCAAATTTTACAAGGTACTGACTCGGTTGGTTCTACAGGTTCGAGGGCAAACATCTGTTCCAGTCAAAGGGAATGTGAACGATGCAAGTGTTCCTGAAACCGACGGGAAACGCATACGGCTTTGATCATTTTTCAAGTGTACTTGAGAACAAGGATGACCTAACAAAAATGTTCATTGTCTCAAGTTGGTTATAAAATCATTCAATTTCGAAACACATGACATGTAACATTGTCCTTGTTTGAATGTAAACAAATTTATGACTGCTTGTTGGTTTTTAACAGTTTTTGTTCAAATGCATCCAATTATTATATGTTTTCCCAGAAAAATTCTGCTATTTGATTTGTCTGTCTGTGCATATCTCGGTTTGACTGTCCAAAATTTTCTCTGCATGAGAATGATTACTTGTTCAGCTTCAGAAGGATTTTAATTGTTAGTTTCTAATGAAATTTAAAGAAAGAAGATGTGGGTTTTATCTACAATTTTATGAGTACGGGGTACTACAAGTGTTAACAAATTATTTTATCATAGATTATTAACAACGAACAATGACCAAACCATAAAAATACATAGTCAAGTCACATATCAACGTGAAGAATGCCTAGGAAGTATAACTGTAACTTAGAAATAACCCAAGAAACATGAGAATTTATCAAATAGTAAAGGCATATTCTCGAGATGCACGGTCATTTCCTACAATTTCGAAAAACATGGTCAAAAATCAATTTTTGAAGGCTCACACCACTCTCAGCAGCTATATAGAAGTGTCAGGTAAATCATACTTGTATAAACCAATTCTGGGGGCATGAGAGAGTATTGGAGCGATTAGCATGCAAATATTTTAGTCATCCAGCAATATGAAAGTTTCCACATTTCTTCTGTCACTGTCTTAAGTCTCGAGATATAATTAAATGGGTAACCCAATGTATTCTTTTTAGTTGTACGTACTCTTGTTGTCTTCAGTTTGTTAGTGTTAGTTAATACTTTGGTCCTAGTAACAAATTTGATCAAAAAAGTGTATCTGGTGGCTGCAGTTTAATCATCTAATATGTTACATCCTAATATGAAGACATTGATAAACACTCATTGTCAGTATTGTAGAGGGGAAGCCACGTACATATGGTTGTTAGTACTTGGAGATTTAGGCAGATTCATATTGATCTGATACTTTAGGGCTATACATGCATATACTATGGATGTGGTCTACAACCCAACTTCGAGGGACGAAAATCTTTAGGTGGCGTCTGGTAATGTTTTCATGCTTAAATTTTCGTTTTTGAAAATGAAAATGAGATGAAAATGTGTTCGGTGAAACGTACATTTCTGAAAACGTTGAAAATGAAAAATGAATTTTTTTTCAACTTTTAGTCTTTTACAAAGAAAAACTGAAAACATCATTTTGATGTTTTCACGTTTTCATTTTCGTAGTCTAAAAAATATAAAAAAAACTTTTCAAAATAAATTACCGAATACATTTCTAAAGTAGAAAATATCACTACCAGAAGAAAGACTTTAGCCGACGAAAATAAAAAAACCAGGCCGACGAATTATTTTTTCGTCAGCTAAAGTGAACTTTAGCCGACGAAATTTGACTTCGTCGGCTAATTTAAATTTTCGTCGGCTATGGTCAACTTTAGCCGACGAAATTAAAAATTCGGCTATAGTCTGTGCACTATAGCCGACGACTTTTAAAAATACTTTACCCAACGAATTTTTTCGTCGGCTAAAACCTAAGTAATAATTCGTCGGCTAACCGCATCTTAGCCGACGAATACCCTAATATTTCGTCGGCTAAACCCTAAACCCTAATGGTGATATATTTTTTATACGACTTGTTGCGTCTCATCGATTTGAAACTATTTTCAGTTGAAGGTCCGGCCGAAATACGTAATTTAGACGATCCAATGACCTTTTTCGGTGCGTTTAGGGGTTTGACTTACGTGATTGACCGTCCGGATCGAGCCCTTAATCTTGTCGGATCAAGTTGAATTTTTTCCCATACATGTATTTTATCATGATGATCAGATCTGGCGATCGGATTTTCGTTTCTCAAGTTTGATCATCACAATCACAACATGCCTACTAATGTTGTATAACTTGTTTACCAAGTGTTAAGTAAATATTCCGTTTCAAAAAAAACTATACGTAGATCCTTCAAACGCAAAAAAGTCATGAAATAAGATATAACTCGAATGGTGAAATACGTCTATGGTTGAAAAATCACGGTATTCCGGTAAAGTCTCAGTGCCGATAGTTGCGGTCAATGTAATTTTCTCTTATTATTCACTATGCTGCAGATTCGGCCTTCGGTGTCTGATTGACTATTGTGATACCTTTTCGGAAACGTAACGGCCCTACGAGTCTGACTCATCGCTATTGCCATGATGTATGGGCCTTTTTGGCCATCCAAGTCTGTTTAGGGCTTCAAAATGCGGTTTTCTTATTTCCGATTACAATTGACCGTTTCGATCGAGCCCTTAACGTTGTCCAATCCAGTTGAATTTTTTACCATAGACATCTTTCGTCATAATGATCATATCTGACGCTCGAATTTTGGTTTGTAAATTTTAGTCATCGAAATCACAACCTGTCTACTATTTACCGTTATTATTCCCTATGGGGAGCCCTATCGTCGGAAGGTAAATGTCCCAAAAATTTTATATGGGCGGTTGCGTCTCATCTACGTGAGAGTTTTTCGTGTGGAAGGTTTGACCAAACTACGTAATATAGGGGGAGATATGAGCGTTTTCGTGTGATAAGTAACGATGGATTATGGTTGACCGTTTCGATCGAGCTCTTAACGTTGTCGGATCCAGTTGAATTTTTTACCATAGACATCTTTCGTCATAATTATTATATCTGACGCTCGAATTTTGGTTTGTGAATTTTAGTCATCGGAATCACAACGTGTCTGCTAATGTTGTATAACTTGTTTAGTAGGTTATACAACTTTGTGAACCAACTCTACATAGGAAGCAAAATTATCAAAAATCTCATGAAATAAGATGTGTTCATAATGGTGAAATACGGCTATGGTTTAAAAATCACGTAAATCGGGTAACGTCTCGGTGCCAATAGTAGTGGTCAACCTTATTTACCGTTATTATTCCCTACGGGGAGCCCTATCGTCGGAAGGTAAATGTCTCGAAATTTTTATATAGCCGGTTGCGTCTCATCTACATGAGAGTTTTTCGTGTGGAAGGTTTGACCAAACTAGCTAATATAGAGGGAGATATGAGCGTTTTCGTGAATTTATAGACTTTAGCCGACGAGATATTAAAAAAGTCGTCGGCTAAGGTCAAAAATGGACTTTAGCCGACGAAAATATATGAAAAGTCGTCGGCTAAAGTTCAAAATTTTCAAAAAACATTTGGCGACAAACAAATTTGGGGGAAAATTTTCAAATGACTTTAGCCGACGAAAATATATGAAAAGTCGTCGGCTAAAGTTCAAAATTTTCAAAAAACATTTGGCGGGCAAACCAAATTTGGGAGAAAATTTTCAAAATTTTCAAAAGAGTTTAGCCGACGAAAATAAAGAATTTCGTCGGGTAAAGTTCTTTATATAGGGGTAAGAACTCAGAAAATCAGAAATGCTTTCGCCTGCCGAATTTTCTTCTTGGCCTAGCTCCGCCGTCAAGCCACCGGAGACCGCCACACTTGTCCCAAAAGCTTCGCCGTCGTCTCTACTTCATTGCTGGACAAGTGGTGCATCGAGTGGCACCGCCGTGAGGGATAAATCGAGCTCCAAAACTCCGCCGGTTCGGATTCGGTGTCGATCGAATTTCTCCTTCCTCAGGTCACCATTTGGTGAGTTCTATATATGGATAAGTTGAGTTTGATTAGTACTACATTCCCCTAGAATTTGGTAGCTCGATTCGGTGTGTTTGAGGAGAATCGAAGATTTGAAGTTTTTAGGGTTTAAAATTGGGGATTTTTATATTTTGATTTAATTGACATGTTTAGGCTTAGAATTGGGCTTCGACTTCTTCTAGAAAGTTGTTCGAAATGTTGAGAGGATGATTCTATCAAATTTTGGTGGTGATTGGAGGTGGCCGAAAGTTTCTGCAGTTTTTTTTTCAAAAACCAGCAACTTTAGCCGACGATGTTTAAATACTATATTCGTCGGCTATATTTTTTTTAATTTTTTTTATAAGGTTTAGCCGACGAATTATGGCGTGTTTCGTCGGCTAAACCCCTCTAAAGCCGACGAAACAGACTATAGTTCGTCGGCTATAGTGATTTTTTTAAATTTTTTATTACATACTTTAGCCGACGAATATGTTTCGTCGGCTAAGTCTCAGACTAGGCCGACAAAACATTTTAAGATATTCGTCGGCTAAATTTTGGGACAAAAGCCGACGACTTTTTTTTCGTCGGCTAAAGTCATCGCCGACGACCCTTTCTCGACGAAACTATAGCCGACGAGCCTTCGTCGGCTAAGATCTTAGCCGACGAATCAAGATAACAGGCCGACGAAAATTTTTCGTCGGCTAAAGTGCTTGTCCTGGTAGTGTATATAACAATCTCATTTTCACATTTTATTTTTAAAAAATCATTTTTGAAAATCGTTTTCAAAAACGTCTAATTATTGGAATATCCATAAGCAAATTAATCTATTTGTCTCAGTCATTTGAACTGCAAGAACTTGATGGTTTCTTGTTCCATGCCTATATATATATACACGGTTAACCTTAGTGGCCTAGAGAAGGCTTGGTATATATGAATCATATGTAAACTTCATTGTGGAGTTCAGTGTCTGGTATGAGTAGATTAGATTGTCAAATCTTATTAAATCTTCTTACTTAACCATGTTGCAAAGATCATTTGGATATAGGTGTATTACTCTTTTTTGTTTTGGCACTTGAAGGAAGATCAAACATATATCCTATGCAATTCTTGAGGCATTGGTAGGTTTCAATTGTTGGTTGGTCTCATATCTCGTATGCAGAAATAGCTTAGATTGAATCATCTGACTGTCATATAGGTGCCCAAATATACACTTGATTAAGTCTCGAGTTGATTCCAAAGATGGACACATCTGTAGGTTCAAATTCTTCTGCCACAAACATACATTTGAGTAAGTCTCGAGTTGATTCCAAAGATCGATACATCTATAGGTTCTTATTCTTCTACCATCCTCTCTCCCATATGAATCCCCTAATCTTTTGGCCACACCAATTAGGATTTTTGAATCCCCCTTCGATCACCCCCAACCTAAGGGAAATGCCTTTACAATGGGAGCCCAAGTTTTCGAATGTCTCATGAAAATTTTCGTTTTAGGTAGGTGTAGTTATATTTGATTTGCTTTTGTTAAGAATTGCTTATTGCTTTGAATCCATAGACCCCTTTCGGTAGAAAGAGGTACATAATGAAGAGAAATGAAATTCAAGTTACCAATAACGTAAAATGAGCTTGTTAGGGTTTTCGACTTCTGAAAAAATTTGTCTATTTATTATTTTTGCAGTGGCAAATGCATATTCAAGTATTCAAGTAAGAAAATATTGAACAACAAGACCATGGCACTCTCTTTGAATTCCTCAAACTCTTCACAGCAATCTCAAAACAGGGAGAATGAAAAGACTCACACTTTCAAGCAATTTGATGTTGTTTCCGACTACTCAGACCATCACTACTACACGAAGAAGAAGAAGAAGAAGGAAAACAAAGGAACTTGTTTCATCAATTGCGATAGTAAAGTACACAAACATATAATGAAGGAGTGGAGAATTCTGGCCAAGAACCTCCTGGAAAACATATATGTTGGTGTGTACGACACACGCTTGGACCTCCTTAGGGCCGCCATTGTTGGAGCTGCTGGTACTCCCTACCATGACGGACTGTTTTTCTTTGATGTCAAGTTCCCACATGACTACCCAACTCGGCCACCAAAGGTTTATTTTCGCTCTTACAATTTGAGGCTGGACCCTCACTTATTTTCTAGCGGAACAGTCTGTCTGAATTTGCTGAATAGCCACATTTTTTGGAACAAATGGCACCCATCTCAATCGACAATTCTCCAAGTTTTGGTGTCTCTCCAAGGTTTAGTTCTCAATGAGAACCCCTTCTATGATGCATTGGGCAACCGCGGGAACATGAAGAAGGTACCACAGGAGTCCAACAACAATGTGTTTGTCGCAACGTGTCGAATGACACTGTTTTTGCTTCGAATACCTCCTAAGAATTTTGAGACTTTCATCATTGATCACTTTCGCGAGAGAGGAAATATGATACTAGGAGCGTGTAGGGCGTATGCGAGTGGGCACATCTTAGTTGGACATTACTCGAATGGGTCGTGTTCATTGTCGTCCTTTCCGGTTTCAGTTCACAAAGTTTCCAGAAATTTCAAGCAGTTGTTGGAGCAGCTGTACCCACTACTCATTGAGGAATTTAGAATGATTGGACTGAATGGGGAATTTAGAACGATCGGGGCTTGTAATGTGGTCGAGCACTCCATTCCGCCCAAAGCCAAGAAACCTAATTCTTGGAAGATTCCATCAAGGTTTTCAACAAATTGGGAAAGATCTTAGGATTGAAGAAGGGGAACAAGAAGAAGAATGTCGACACTTGTGCCTCGGATTTGAATACTATACAGTCAAGTTGACAATCAGATGATTGTCATTTAGTGTAGCTTCATCTTCAAATTGCATGGTGTTATGTCAGTCAGAAAAGGTTTAGCTC
Source organism: Fragaria nilgerrensis (assembly GCA_010134655.1). Taxonomy (NCBI): domain Eukaryota; kingdom Viridiplantae; phylum Streptophyta; class Magnoliopsida; order Rosales; family Rosaceae; genus Fragaria; species Fragaria nilgerrensis. The sequence goes on from WPAB01000126.1 coordinate 117,873, forward strand.
CATTCTCTTCAAAATGATCTTGAGTCTTGCTTCTCTTCACCTAAACCCCAAATTAATCAAACAGCGTTTACCTGCATGTTAATTTCCTTTATCAATCTACAAGTATGTTGCATCAAGAAACAATGGGCAAGGGGAAGAACAATGCAATATATATACCTAGAAATTAACTCGAGCTGCATGTTTACTTTTAGTACAAGAAGTCTGATCATGGCTCTCATGCATTCTCAAGTTTGCTGATCATGCATGCATGCTTTCATTGGATATCAGTGCACCCTTGGGGTCACCAGTTCTTCTAGTACTATATATTATCTCCCAGTTGCAAAAATTCATGAGTAATGCTAGATGAACCACCTTTTGGTAAACCACTTAAGAGCCCACCTTAAGTGGCAGCTGATGTGGCATAATTTATATTTCTATATTCTTGATTATTTTCTACTTATTTGATTTTATGATTTTATCCTTTTATTTATATTGTTTTCTTTCTTATTTCTACGCAAAGTCCATTAGAATTTGTTCGTCTTGCGAGCTCTTGGCATCAAGCTGAGACTGCGCAACAATTCTCTATCTCATCCCTCCTCTCAACATTATCAGGCAACTCTTGATAGAGAAAACAAGGAGGTTAATTACACTGGTGATACCATCTTCATGGCGATCCTTTATATCCGCATCATTCAACACCTTATAGCTATCAGTTTTAGGGATCTCATCATCATCCTCCTCCTTGAAGAAATCGCCTTCATCATCGTAGTTCTCCTCTGTATCATTATTTTCACCGTTGGAATCATACATGGCATCTCATCCTTAAAATTAATCTATAAGACCAGATAAATTATAGAGAAAGCAAGAGACTATGATAACTAGATCTATCTATGTATTATATATAAACCTAGATGAAGACTTGAAGTTTATTGTTTAGGGTTAAAGATCATGATTTGCTATACCTTATATAAGCACATAGGGTTAGGTCATTGTGGAGTTTATAGCAAATCATGTATCTTTAATTGTTCACACACATTCTCAATCATATTCTCTTCGCAACGTCAACAATATTTGTTATGAAATCATAACATTTGGATTAGGGTTTAGGGGGAAGAGAATTTGATTCATAGAAATGGTTCTGATCATTTAAAAATAGCACAAGGAGAAGAGAGAAAACTGAAAAGATCGATGTTTGTTCAATTGAAGAGGAGATGAGAGCTATGGTGAGACTTAGAGAGGACGGAGGAGGAGGAGAAGAGAGAAGATGAAAAAAATGACCGATGAAGAAAACCCTAAACAAAATAGGATTTAACAAAAAAAAAATAGTAAATTCAAGAAAGTTAAAAGAAAAAAAAAAGAATTTAGGTAATTTAGGAGAATATAAACATTAAAACTAAAAATTATGATTTGATATTGTGGTTATGCCACGTCAGCTGCCATCTAAAGTGAGTTCTTAGGTGGTTTACCATAAGATGGTTTACCTAGCGTTACTCAAAATTCATTCCATGCTTTAATTCCTTTTGTTCAGGGCTAAGTAGTAACCTTGCTAAAGCTAGCTTTACAAGTGTGTTAATATATTTTGACGTGTTGGGCAGTGTCTTCAACAGCTCAGGCGTCTTTTTCTATTCTACAAAAACAAGTGAAACTTCAGCATGGCATGCAGATGATAAATTCCATGATACCATAAGCATTGCAAGCATGAAGTAGTTACATAGATTCCTCAATGTTATACTTAATCCATGTACCAATGGCCGCACACATTTCATAATTAACAGAAAGTAATTACAATAACTAATTAATAAGTTCATCATCCATTTTGATTAGCGACCAATGAACACAGAATACACGAAAGATCTTCATCAAAGCATTTGTTAACTAATCATTGTTGTGGAGGTAGCAACCAATAATGGTGGAGTCTACGGTGGTGCAGATTCAGGGACCTCGACAAGCTCCTCCTCCGACTACGGAAATCTCGTCGGACCCAATTTCGAACCCGGTCCAGGAGACCAGGGACTGAGAGAACACCTGAATGAGCACGTGAGAGTGTTGGTGGTAGGGGCTGGTAGGCTTGGCTGTGAGTTGCTCAAGAACTTGGCGGCTTTTCCAAGTCATCGGCATAGATCGCATTGAGATCGTTAACCTCAATCGTCAATTTCTCTTCAGGCTAGGAGATGTGGGCAAGCCAAATGTTGATCGGTTGGTGTCAAACGAGTAATGCAAAGAGGTGCTGTGGTTCCGCACTTCTGCGGGATTGGTGACTAAGAACAACCTGTCATAGCAACTTATGATCCTAACTTAATTAACATTGTTAAGTATCCTCAGGGCTCATTGAAACATGAAAGGTATGATTTGTAGTGGAAACTAGTCTGGAGATGGTGTGGTGTGTGTTCCAGGAGAATGAATGAAGATATATAAAGGACGAGATTTTTATAACGAAAGCCTCAAACTTATTGATTCAGTCAAACTGACATGTTCTGTTCTGTACAGTGCACATAGAACTTGCAGGTTTGAACTTAAATTGAACGAGCTAGCAGCTAGGTCCAGTCAACAAACGCAGAAAATATCTTAATTTATATCCTGTTTGGTATGAGTTGTAAATTAGGGTTTTGAGACTCCTACATATCTGTATAGGTTAAACTGTTGCCTACTTGCCTGCTATTAATTGCTTTTGCGATTATATCAGTTACCTGTGCGTTAGAAACATTGAATATATATTGCATCTGGAAACGGCAAAACTCTATCGAAATCCATTAACAACTGACGACTGTGGATTGCAGCATTTCTACATATAATTACTACATGGATGTTTGGGCTGGTTTTGTTGTGAAGAAACATATATATAATTATCGTTTCCTCTTTTCATTTCTTGGCATGGTGTACGTATTTTTTATACTAGAAAATTTCACCCGGGCCCTGCAACATTTGCTTTCCAGGCTTATTTATACGTACGTTCATAGGTCGACGTTTAAATAAAGTACTCAAGCTCGCTTCCCTTATAGTTGGTTGTGCTTTCAATCTTTCATCATACTCATTTGCTATTAACCATGCACGGACCCATATATGGCATGGTTACCTACTCTGAAGCTGCATCAATAAAAGAATTGTAATCGGTAGTCGATAAATACCTCCCATGGCCCACGATGCTGTGAAGCCCAACATGAAGTAGATCGAGCAGGTCTCATCCTGGAAGCTACAGCAGTCTGGGCCGGGAGGGAGACACTCCACAGAAGGCCAAATAGAACAGACCTCAGTAGTATATCTGTCCCACATCGAATGGTAGGTAATATTTAAGTTAACGGGGGGCTATAAATACAATGCTGAAGTCAACCAAAACAGTAAGAAATCTCTTAGCATTAAATACTATACCTACCACATAACTGACTTAATCATCGGAGGGAGACTGACCAGAAAGTCTCGGTCAATCTCCTCTTGCAGTTATCTAATCAAAGGCGATCGAGGGATGAGATCACGCCAAAGAGCTTCTACGAGGTCTACGAGATCTACGAGATCTTGTAGAAACAATTGGCGCCGTTTGTGGGAATATCTTACGAAAAGCCAACGAGTCTCGATGGCTGAGTCAAGTGAACTAGTAGAAGGGAGTAGGACAATGTTGGAAGACCAACGCAGTCTTGGTGAGGAGAGAACGCCGAGGACCATTGCTCGGAATGAAGGATCAGGTGAGAGGCTGGAATGCGCACCCATAGGGAATGACCAGGAAAGGACCCCGGACACAGGAGGAAGTGGAGGACATGGTTGAAAGGTTGAGGGCCCAGAATTGCCTAGAGGCAGCAATCCGGGAGAAAAAATTGGAACGAGATAATGTCATTATAATGAGCGCGTTGGTGCGAAGGTTAGAGAGTGACGAGGTGATCCAGCGGGCAGCTGCCACCCTCCGAGAGCAGCAGGTAGGGGGCCGGGGATCCCCCGTAATGCCGCCAGCAGCCCGTAGAACAGTCCACGTTGGGGCCAATTTATTCTCGGAAAGCATGGAGGGAGAGGGCCCGCCACCGCTCTTAACTCCCGTAGAAGAACGAGTGCCAGAGCCAACGGGAGTAGAGGCGGCCCTGATGGCCATGCTGGATAGTGTAGTAAACCTGATCACGAGAGTAAATGAAGCAGAAAGACGGGCGGCACATAACCCGCCTGGTATGGGATTCGAAAAAAGAGGGGGACCGTTCACAAGGACCATCACGCAGACCTTACGCTCTCATGCAGCTAAGCCGCTGAAGTTGAGCTACGGGGACGAAGGGGACCCGCATCTCTTCCTCAATAGTTTTAAATCCCACACCAACGCGAAGGGTTACACGAACGCCATGTGTTGCAACATGTTCCAGGAGATGCTATCAGGAGAGGCACTGAGTTGGTTTTACGAGCTCCCGGCCGGCTCGATAAACAGTTTCAGGCAACTGGCAGACATGTTTGTAAATCGTTTCATATTACGCACGGACGGGCAGAACACCGCCCAGCTGTTCAAGGTAAAGTAGGGACACGGTGAAGGGCTTAAAGCCTTCATGAATCGCTGGCAGAGAGCAACAACCAAGGTCAGGAGTTTCGACAAGAAGGTGGCGGAAGAGGCGTTTGTTCAAGCCCTGTTGCCCGGGAAATTCTTGTATGCAGTGAAAATTGAAAACCCGCGGGGTTATGATGAATTAATGGAGATGACAGTTAGGCATGCTCAAGCAGACCATGATACGTACAAGGATCAGTATGCGGGCAAGACAAAGGAAGATAGGAGGTTCGAGTCGCAGGGGAAAACGATCCAAGTAAGAACATAGAAAAGGGATCAAGAGGGACAAGGTTTCACCCCCAGCAAAAGGTATAAAGAGGGAGGTAGAAAACATGCCAAGCAGGTGGGAGGCCCGCAGGGAAAAGGCAAAGGGGGTTACCAGGATGGCGGGTTCAAAGCAGCGGCACCCGCGATCAGAGAAAACTTCACTACCCTGACGACAACTCCCGAGGTAGTTTGGAACGAGAACAAGGGCGCCATCCCAGGGCCCCCGACAAGGAAGTTCCCGCCATCCAGATTGACCAGGGAGGACACTGGGAAGTACTGTGGGTATCACGGTGAGGCCACTCATGCGGTGAACAATTGTGTAGAGCTAAAAAGGGTTATAGAGGGTCAGATAAAAATAGGCAAACTCCAGCAGTATGTGTCAAGTTAACGGTAAGCAGCAGAAGTTCTCGTTTATGGGACGATCAACACGATCCGCGGGGGAGCACGGGTATCATAGGAGTAACAAAGCAAAGAAACAGTGAACCGGGATCAGACAAGGGCGAGAGATATTCACCTTCAGTAGGTGTAACAATTAGCATGTCAACGTGAGCTGGAGATCAGTGACATTTGAGGAAGGAGAAGAGCAAGGAATCAGGCAGCCTCACGAGGGCCCGTTCCTAGTCACCGCACAGCTGGATCATTATCTATGCAAGAAGATCCTAATTGACACTGGGGCATTGGTGAATGTGCTGTTCAGAAACGCATGACAGGCGTTGAGAAGAGGGAACATCAAGCTCACGTAGGACAATGAGTCGTTGATAAGTTTCTCCGGGGATGTGGTGCAGCCCCAAACTCAGATCATATTCCTGTGATCCTAGAGGGTGTAGAGGGGAACACGTTGAGAACATGGATAGATTTCATAGTTGTCGACTGTGACTCGTCTTACAACGGGATACTGGGGAGGCTTGCCTTGTGGAAGATGAAAGCATTCATTGTTGGGCACATGTTGATGATGAAGCTGCCATCCCCTGCGGGTATAGTGATGATCCGGGGGGGATCAACCATCAACCAAGATAATGGAAGAAGGGCAAAAGTGTTAGTTTCGGGGAACTCGAAGACCCTCGCGACGGATGCCTACGATGATCCAAGGGTTAACGCCGCAACCGAGGGTACCGAGATGCCGGGATCCATTAAGAAAACAAAGCTGATTAGCATCTCGGACGAGTTTCCTGCGAAGACAGCAAGAATAGGGACTGGGTTGCCTCCCGGAGTGAAGGAGGAGCTCATGTGCTTCTTAAAAGCCAACAGCAAGGCGTTTGCCTGGTCATATGCAGATGTCCCCGGGGTCTCGAGAGACATAGTGACGCACCGGTTGGGAATCTAGAAAGGCGTGCCTCCAGTGAGGCAAAAACGCAGATCTTTTGATTTGGCAAAGTATGATATCATCAAGGGAGAGGTGAAGAGGCTGTTGGACATCCAATTCATCAAGGAGGCCAGATATCCACAGTCGTTGGCCAACGTGGTCATAGTCCCTAAGAAGGCAGTGGGGCAGTGGAGGATGTGTGTGGATTACACAAGCTTTAACAGGGCCTGCCCTAAAGACAGCTTCTCATTGCCACGGATATACCAACTCGTTGACTCCACCTCGGGGTTTGAAATGCTTAGTTTCATGGACGCATATGCAGGCTACAATCAGATAATGATGGACACGGCAGACGAAGAGCACACCGCGTTCACCACCGACAAAGGAGTGTACTATTACAAAAGGATGTCGTTCGGTCTGAAGAACACGGGAGCAACCTATTAGCGCCTGATGAACAAAATGTTTGCTAAGCAACTAGGAGTAACCATGGAGGTATATGTGGATGACATGTTGGTGAAGAGCTTTACCGCGACCAAACATGTAAGCGACTTGCAAGCAGTCTTTGACATTATCTCGCGTATGGTATGAGGCTGAACCCGAACAAGTGCATGTTTGGAGTTGTTAAAGGGAAGTTTATAGGCCACGTGATTAGCAGACAAGGAATCGAAGCAAACCCGGAAAAGGTTCAGGCCATATTGGATATGGAGGTGCCAAAGGTCAGGAGTGATGTGCAGTCTTTGATAAGCAAGATCATGGCCCTCGCTAGGTTTGTCTCCAAACTCACGGACAAGTGCGCGCCTTTCTTTAAGCTGCTGAAGAGTCAGCATTGCAAGCTAATCAATTGGGGGCCCGAGCAAGAGGAGGCATTTAGGAGAATTAAGGAGTACCTGTCGTCGGTGTCAATGTTGTCAAAGCTGATACCCGGAGAAATGCTATATCTCTACTTAGCAACGTCTGACACAGCAGTGAGCTCAGCCCTGATCAGGAAAGACGACACCATTGAGCTCTCGGTGTACTATGTAGGCAAAGGCTACACTTTGGCAGAGAGTAGGTACCCGAACCTTGAAAAGTTGGCTCTGGCACTCATTGTAACTGCCCGAAAGCTACCGCACTACTTCCAAGCGCATTCCATCACCTTGTTCACCAACTGCCTTCTCCGGCAGGTTCTACAGAAACCGAAGGCGAGCAGGAGACTGGCCAAATGAGCGATAGAGTTGGGTGAGTTCGACATACACTACATGCCGAGAGTAGCCATTAAGGGGCAAGCGGCTGCAGATTTTATCTCGGAGCTAACCCCCATGAAGGACGACTAGGAACACCCTGAGATTGAACATGAGGTAACGATGGCCCCCCAGAATGTTGAGCCGGGTTGGAAGCTGTATGTAGATGGCTCTGTAACTAAAGATAAGAATGAAGCAGGAATAATATTGGTCAGCCCGGATGGGTTCAAATACAAGTATGCCCTGGAGTTCAAGTTCTCCACATCCAACAACGCGGCTGAGTACGAAGCATTGATTAGGGGACTGCAGCTGGCACAAAAAATAGGAGTCAAGAATGTGCAAGTGTTCAGCGACTCACAACTTGTGGTGAACTAGGTCAATGGGATCTTTGAGGCCAAAGAACCACATTTGAACTCTTATCAAGCATTGGCAAAGGCTCTCCTAAGCATGTTCGAATCTGCAACGGTCACTCAAATCCCTAGGAAGGAAAATAGTAACGCTGATGCATTAGCAAGGCTTGTCACCGGTACCCGGTATAAAGGGCGTAAGAAGGTCAAGGTCGAGATCCTAGATCGGCCTAGCATCAGCAAGACGATCTCGGAGATATTCGTCATCATCGTTGGCCCCAGGGAGCCCACTTGGATGGACCCTATCACCGAGTTCCTTAAAGAGGGGGTCCGCTCGGAGAATAGGTGACAAGCAAGGAAGTTGCAATCGCAATGTGCGAGATATATCCTGATAAACGATAAGTTGTACCGCAGGGGTTACTGTTTCCCCAACCTCAAGTGTGTATCGGTAGAGGACGGCACAACCATTCTCCTAGATATCCACAAAGGAGTCTGCGGCAATCATTCTGGGTCAAGATCTTTGTCTTTTAAGGCACTAAGAACGGGGTACTTCTGGCCCAATATGGGAAAGATGGCGGACCAAGTGTCAGCGCGATGTCACAAATGCCACCAGCACGCTAACAAAGTCCATTCTCCGTCCATCGCCCTTTCGATCTAGATGTCTCCATGGCCCTTCGCACAATGGGGACTAGATCTAATCGGGAAGCTCCCAACGGCTCCCGGACAGTATAAGTTTGTCATCGTGACGGTGGATTACTACACTAAGTGGGTTGAAGCAGAGCCGCTGAGTCGAATAACCATCGACAGCGTAAAGAATTTCCTTATGAAGAACATCTACTGTCAGTTCGGAGTCCCGGAGACAATCGTAACAAACAATGGTACCCAGTTCAATAACCCAAATCTCATAGAGTTCACCAAAGACATGGGGACCCGGATGGCGTTCGCATCGGTAGCTCACCCAAAGACAAACGGGCAAGTGGAAGCAGTCAACAAGATCATCAAGAAACCGCTGAAGAAGAAGTTGGACGACGTCAAAGGGTTATTGACACGACCCACCCCGAATTTCACCCTGAACCCGGAGTAAATCGTGCGGGGACCACCTCTAAGGAAAGATTTACCGCAAAAATCGGTACAACCTCCCTTGGAAATAGACAACCCTTACAAATCAAAAACCTGCAAACACTCCTAAAATTCTCAATCCACCCTTAACTTCTGGAGCCTTCGTGCTCCCCAAATACAATCACCACCAACAAGATAATAAACATCCTCCGTCAAATATTCTAAAATATCAACAAGTCTTCACCCACATCCAAAAAAATATACATTAAACCCAAGTATTCAGAGCTACTATACACTAGCGGAAGTAAGAAAACACAGGTAGGTTAAACAGGTAACCTACTGGTGAAAGGTGGTGGAAATACGGGTGACTATGCCTCGTCTCCTACTAGATCCAATCCGAACTCTGCAGACTGGGCATTTTAAAATGAAGGGCCCAGGGGAAGACATTTAATAACGTTAGAGTGAGTGGACAAAAATAATTTAATAACAAAATATTTATGCATTCCCATTTTAATTTCATAGAAAAATATACTGCATGCGGCAGCTCAAAAGTGTTCAACTCATAAACTAGCAATTTCACGACTAGCTCCAGCTAGTCACTAACTCAAATGAAATGAAGCCTCTCAGGCTAAACTATATATAATCATATATTCGTATGTATTTACACTCGTCAGACTCCTTGTATGAATCCTAGAAATAATTTAGAAAAATAGATATTCATACAAGGCTACAACGCTGGCGTCTAACGCTCACGTTGCGCCATAATGGTATTTTTCCTCATTATGACCGAAGAGGACGGTGTATATATATACGTGTGGACTCCCTATATGAAAACCTAAATAAACTAGAAAAGAAAGTAATTTTCATATAGGGCTATAACGCTTGTGTCTAATACTCACGTCACGCCATAATGGTATTTTACCTCATTATGACGGAACAAGCATGTATGGCTAGCTAGCATTTATATACATATTATACTCATAAACATCCAAAATACATATCCACCGAAAATCTCATTTTCGGGATCTCTTCAAAGGAGGAAAAATTGTCAAATAGCCGGGAAATCAATAAGTCTCATAAGAAGAAATAAATGATCAACAAAATCATTCATCGCATGCTTTTCAATTAAAAACAAAGGTCCACTCACAAATTAGGCCTAAGCCTGATGATGCTCCGAGGCTTCTTCTGCTTGGGCCTCCTCACGTCCTGTTCCAAATATATAATTAATTTCCCACTAAAAATCTAATATTTATTCAAACTGACAAAATTAACCGAGAGCCATGACCATGCTCATTATTGCCTAACTTCGATATTCTTAAATCGAAACGACTCAAACTTTAATACCATGCTCGGTAGCCGTAAATACAACATTTTCCAGAAATTGACTTAAATCATACGGTCGGATTTTACATTATTTAACTGCCAAAAATACCAAACTTCGGAAATTCACAAACCTATCCAAATCTCATCCAAAAATTCCATAATTCATATCAATATACTCCTCTTAATATTCCACATTTAAAACCTTAAAAATCTCCAAAACAGCGGCGGCTCCGCCGGCAGCAGCATCCGGAGGCCAATTCCGGCGACCTCCAATGGCTATGAAATTTTGACAGCATCTTCCTCTCAACATTCCAAACAACTTTCATAACTATCACTAAGTCCAATTTCAAGCCTAACTAGGTCAATCGAACGAAAACATCTTAAAATCCCTAGAATTTCCTGCTTGAATTTCTCCTTACCTAGCTCAAGAGAGAGTAAGCCTTTTGGAGAGGTTGCTGCACGGGAGGAGGGCTACAAAACGAGCCAAAGATTGCCGGCTTTGGTGGCCGGAGGAGGGAGTTCCGGCGAAGGAACCACCACGGCAGTCGCCGCTTTCGGGGGGAAGAACTCCTTCACGGCGACGTTACCGGCGGGGACACTAGGCCGGGAAGAGAGAGGAGGCGGCGGGGCTCCGAACGGGACTGGTGCGGCGGCCTGGCTTGGGAGAGAGAGCTCGGGAGGGAGAGAGAGAAGAGAGAAAGAGAAGAAATGGGTTTTGGGCCTCACCCCAACCCGGTCCAACATCCTTATAAACCCATTTCCAAAAATTAACACCCTCAAAAATAATACCCTAATAAAAATTACCTTTTATTAGCTAAAATTACCATTTTTACCGTCGTTACATTTTCTTCTCCGACGAATAATCCTCTAAAATTAACCGTCCCTCAAACCCCTCTGGGGACCAATTAAATTATAAATTCAATGACGGAGACGATAAAATTCTTATTATAATCAAGCTAGTAAATAAGATAAAAATTTACAGGTCGGGATGTGACAGTTATGGGCACAGAAGCTCCCGGAAGCATTATGGGCTATCCGGACCACCGTGACGGAGTCAACAGGAGAAACGCCTTTTAGCCTGGCCTTTGGCACAAAGGCTGTCATCTCAATTGAGCTGACAGTGTCATCCGAAAGAGTTGAAAGCTATAATGAGGAGACCAATGCGGAGGGGCTCCAGTTGAATATGGATCTCATCGAGGAGAAAAGGGATAGAGCTTATCTACACAACCAAGTGTACAAGCAACGGGTTGCCCGACACTACGACAGTAAGGTCAGACCCCGATCCTTGGGCCTGGGAGACTGGGTGATGAAGCGGGTGATGACCCAACCAATGGCCTTTGATCCAACATGGGAGGGACCCTACGAGATAGTAGAGGAAGTTGGCCCAACAACGTTTTACCTGAGGGACAGTGATGGCATAATCACCGGGCACCCGTGGAACACCGAGCACCTTAGGTTCTACCCTGTTTAATGGAAGTTGGGAATTGAGAATTGTAAATCATGCCCACCGAAGTTAGCTTAATCAACCCGGGAGGATGCCTTCATTTGTTTTGACAACTATACAGAAATGAAGAAGTTAAATTCCACCAACAAGATCCACCAAGTTCAAAGAGGCAAATAAATAAAGGCAAAACACCAAGAAAAACAAAAAAAACAAAACCAAGATCCACCCAGAGGCAGTCAAAAATAAAAGGGCCAACAGGAACCAATAAATAAAATAGTAATATATCAACCGGACTACCGGGCAAAATTTACGTCATCGGGAGTAGGCTTGAAGCCATTCAAAAAATGAAATCCAAAAATTACAGTCCGGTATGATGCAAATTACAAAAAAAACAACAAATCCTAAGCCTGGTAGCCAAGCTCTTCTTCATCCTCACTCTCGGACACAACCTCGTCATCTCCAACAATCTCAAGATTGGTCTCGGGAGGTCCCTCCGTGAGGACAGGCTGGGAGTCTTGAGCTTTTGCCTTCGCCTTTGCGGCGAGCAGGTCAACCATCATCCAGAGCTTGTCAAGGTACCCATGCTCACTCCACTTTGTGAACTTCTCCGTGATGGCACCGTCTCGGGCAGCTTGCAGAAGATCCTTTAGCTCTTGGGATTCCTTGTACTCGGCCACAGCCTGGTTGTAGTGAGCGAGGACATGACGCTCAATCTCTGCAAGCTCGGATTCCTTCTCTCAAAGCCTACCCTCCAATGCAGTAACTCCACTTCGAAGCTTCTTGAGCGCCAGGCGTTGAGACTCCACCTCAGCTTCAAGCTTCGGGACCCGGTTGGGTTTGCTCTCCACCTCCTGAACATGGAGCAACAAGGCTAGTTTCTCAGCCAGCGCATTCTTCTCCTTCTCCAAGGACCCCTTCTCGGTTTGAAGATAACTCACGTGACCGTTCAACTTGGCCACCTGCTCCTTCAGCTCAGGAGTATCCTCGTTGGCGTCGATCGAATACACCGCGAAGAGAGCCTACAAATTATACACAAGTTAAACCAAGGCACAACGGGATCAACAAAGGAAAATATGTCCCGAGCACTAACCTTCATAAGATGCTCCCGAGCAATTTGTCGGGACTTGGATGGAGAGCTTTCCTTAAACCTCACCCGGTCGAGGTCGATACCCTTTAAGTCGCGGATCATGGCGCACACGAACTTCTCGTCCGCACACCCATATTTATCAAGGACCTGCCTGATAGGGGTCTTCGTGATGGTAAGAAGGAAAGGGGCAAGCATGGACAGTGAGGGAGTAGAACCTCCGGCTGCCACCTTATGTCTTCCCAGTGTAGGTCACCTAGGAATCCAGCGCAGCCTGGCCCTTCTTCTTTGAGTGGTGGTGGTGGCGCTTCTTCTTCTCGCCCAGATTCACTATCACCTTGGCGCTTACGAGAGGAGGTGGCAGCGGTGGAGGAGCCGTTGTCCCGTAGGCTACATCTGGGACTTCCAGCAACTTTGGGGAATCCAAGACACACGGATTGTGTGTCCAGGTCCACCTTCGTGCGAGAGACAGCTTCCCCCATAGTCAACAGCTTCTCAAGAGATCATGGTCTTTCTCCATATTGAGCGGGTGATTTGGACGCGGGATACGCCAAGGGATTTTACCTGCAAGAAATACCATAAGTACATTGTGCCAACCGGGTATCTAAAATAAAGCAAATAAACAACGCAGAAGCACCCAGGTGATACGAACTGCAATCCTCCTCAGTAGGCCACGCAACGAAAATCCGGGCGATGCGATCCCGCTCGATCAATGTCAAGGAGTAGTCCTGATCCCTAATGGCCTGGAAATAATTGGGAACCGTATGCCATCTCGTCTTTCGCTGCCATGAGCCGCCCACCAAAACAACCTTCGTGCGTCAATCTTTATTTATCGAAGACGGGAGATCAGTGACAATTGACTCGTAATCCCGTGTGATGAAACTTAGGCACCCGGAGCTCCCAGCCTTCTTTGAGTACGACAATCGATACAAGGCGCGGAACTCGTTGATTGTTGGCCACCCCATGTTAGATAGGAAGTACAAACATCTGAGTCCCAGGAGCTGGCGCCACTGATTTGGAGGTACCTACCTGGGAGCCAATTGCAACATGCTTAGTATGTATTGCACATATTGAGAAAGCGGTACCGAGAACCCGTTCTTGAACATATTGTCATGCATGGTAATGCAATTGTCCTGAGGAGCGCAGGCTAATTCTCCGGGACGTAGTCCGCGCATTGGGAGGTCGGAGGGAATGTCCCACTCCTCCCTAAATTGTTTGACCTCCTCGGGTGTGAGACTACATGCCGGCTCGTCACAGACCCTACCATCTTCCAAGCGGTGTAGGACCTTAGTGATGGGGATAGCCTCAAAGACCTCCTTTACGCCGTGGTCTTGGGCGGAAGCTGATGGGTGATCAGGACTCGAGCTTGAAGATTCGGAATAAGAAGAAGCCCGAGCGGGAGCCCTACGAGTCCGACGCTGCAAGTATCCTTCAATCCTTTCGTTATCATCAGCGAGAGACCGCTGAGATGAACCGGAGCCACTAGCGCCAGTTGCCCTAGGATCCATTTACCCTAAACAAAAAAACCTAAGACCTATCAGTTTTACCTAGCCACGCAGCCACCAGCGAGAAGATGCAAAACTTAAGCGCGATCCCAACTCAAACACAGGAAACCTAGAAACCAAAAAAAGAAGAAGAAGAAAACCCAAGATTTGAACCATACACACCTATCCCACCCAAACCAAAAGTTTGCTCTAAAAAATATGGAAAACAAGGTAGAACGGCAGTACTCACCAAATAGTGAAGGCCAGAGATTCACCGGAGCAGAGATCACACACCTCGCAATTGTAAATTCGGCGATAGAGCAAGCCAGAGAAAGCGTTGTGACTTCTTTTCCCTGCAATTTTCGAAAGCACTTCGGATCAGAGAACACGAAACGAAGCAAGCAGAAGACAGCAGAGAGGACGGCAGAGAACGCAGACGAAAAAAGGATGAATAGAAGAGGAATAAAACAGAGACAGAAGAAGAGTGGGGAGGGAGAGACTAAGGCATTTATACGAAATGGGGGGAAAACGCCTCGGTCCTCTCCCAAGCACATTAAAAAACTAATTACTACAAACGAGGAGATCAGAACCGTCGCGACCCACCGAAGAAGAGAGGGTTGAAACGACGTGCATTAATTGAACGTCCCTTCACACTCCCCCCCCCCCAGTGACAACTGGCAAACATGCAATTAATGCCCTGACACCACCAACCCAGAACCAGAGAGCGAGATCCCGTATCCAACTTTCCAGGACCGGTAGTTCTTGAATTGAAGTCTAGTACAAACCAACGAGAGCCATTGAAGTCTGGTAATTATGTCCCAGAGCACCCGGGGAATAATTACCGAGATGAAGACCAAGCAGACCCACCAGTAAAACCAGCGGGAATACCAAGCTGGAATTATTAAGGCTCGGAGAAACATGAAAATTGTGAGTCCCGGATAAGAACTAACGGGAAGATAAGTACTAACGATACCTATTTTTCCGAGCAACAACCAACAGGATATGCGCGCAAACCAAGACTGTCACATCCCGACCCGTAAGATTTTATCTTATTTACTAACTTGATTATAATAAGAATTTTACCGTCTCCGACATAGACATATAGTTTAATTGGTCCCTAGAGGGGTTTTGAGGGACGATTATTTCGGAAAGTTATTTGTAGGAGAAAAATGTAACGACGATAAAAAATGGTAAATTTAGCTAGTAAAAGGTAATTTTTATTAGGGTATTATTTTTGGGGGTGTTAAATTTTTGGATTGGGTTTATATTAGGTTGGAACCAGTTGGGCCAAGCCCAACATATTTCTCTCTCTTCCCTCCCGATTCTCTCTCCTCTCTCTCTTTCTCTCCCGATTCTTCCCCCCTGCCGGATTTTCTTCTCCGCCGTCCGCCGCCGTCCGGCCACCGTTCGCCGCCGCACCGGTCCCAATCGATCGGTCTCCAACCCAGCTACCGTTCTAGACCGGTGGCAGCCTCTCTAGCGCCGCCGTGAGGGAGAGACGTCGCCCGGAAGTTACGGCTGCCTTAAGCTTTCCGTCGCCGGAACTCCCTCCTCCGGCCACCAATCCAGGCAAGCTTGGTACGGTTTTGAAGCTCTCCTCCCGTGCAACAACCCCTCCAAAAGGCTCGATCCCTCTTGAGCTCGGTAAGGAGAAATTCGAAGTTGAAATTCTAGGGCTTATTGTGTGTTTGCGTTCGATTGACCTAGTTAGGCTTGAAATTGGACTTAGTGATAGTTATGAATGTTGTAGAGGAGGTTGAGAGGAAGATACTGTCAAATTTTGGTGGACATTGGACGTCGCCGGAGCTGGCGGCGCCGCCCGCCGCTGAAAAAATTGTTTTAGGTGGAGATTTTTATGAGGAATTTAATGGAATGAGTTTTAGAATTTTCGGACGAATTTTGAATAGGTTTATGAATTTCCGAAGTTTGGTATTTAAGCGGTTAAATAATGTAAAATCCGACCGTAGGATTTAAATCAATTTCTGGGAAAGGTTGTTTATACGACTGCCGACTATGATATAAAAGTTTGGATCGTTCCGATTTAAGAATATCGAACTTAGGCAATGATGAGCGTAATTATGGCTCTCGATTAATTTTGCCTATTTTATAAATACTGGAATTCAGTTGGTAAATTAATTATATATTTGGAACAGGACGTGAGGAGGCCCGAGCAGAAGAAGCCTCGGAGCGTCATCAGGCTTAGGCCTAATTTGTGAGTGGACCTTTGTTTTAAATAAAAAACATGCGATGAATGATTTTATTAATCATTTGTTTATTCTGATGAGATTTATTGATTTCTCGCCTATTTGATAATTTTTCCTCCTTTGGAGAGATCCCGAAAATGAGATTTTCGGTGGATATATATGTTTTGGATTTTATGAGAATAGTATGTATATAAATGCTAGCTAGCCATACGTGCTTGGTCCGTCATAATGAGGTAAAATACCATTATGGCGTGTCGTGCGTGTTAGACACAAGCGTCATAGCCCTATATGAAAACTTCTTTCTTTTTCAGTTTATTTAGGTTTTCATATAGGGAGTCCACATGTATATGTACACCGTCCATTTTCGGTCATAATGAGGAAAAATACCATTATGGCGCAACGTGAGCGTTAGACGCCAACGTTGTAGCCTTGTATGAATTTCTATTTTTCTGAATTGTTTCTAAGATTCATACAAGGAGTCTGACGAGTGTAGATACATACGAATATATGAATATATATGGTTTAGCCTGAGAGGCTCCATTTTATTTGAGTTTGTGACTAGCCAGTGCTAGTCGTGAAATTATCAGTTTATGAATTGAGCGCTTTTAAGCTGCCGCATGCAGTATATTTTCTTTGAAATTAAAATGGGAATGCATAATAGTTTATTATTAAATTATTTTTGTCCACTCACTCTAATATTATTAAATGTCTTCCCCTGGGCCATTTGTTTTAAAATGCCCAGTCTGCAGAGTTCGGATTGGATCTAGTAGGAGACGAGGCATAGTCACCCGTATTTCCACCACCTTTCACCAGTAGGTTACCTGTTTAGCCTACTTGTCTTTTTCTTGCTTCCGCTAGTGTCTAGTAGCTCTGAATACTTGGGTTTAATGTATATATTTTTGGTTGTGGGTGAAGGCTTGTTTATATTTTAGAATATTTGACGGATGATGTATATTATCTTAGATAATGTTTATTATCCTGTTGGTGATGATTGTTTTTGAGGAGCACGAAGGCTCCAGAAGTTAAGGTTGGATTTGGAACCTTTAGAAGTGTTTGCAGGTTTTTATTAGAAGGGTTGTCCATTTTCAAGGGAGGTTGTACCGAATTTTGCGGTAAATCTTTCCTTGGAGGTGGTCCCCGCACGATTTACTCCGGGTTTAGGGTGAAATTCGGGGCGGGTCGTGTCAAAGACATTCATACCACCCCGGAAACGTACCACCGGAAAGCATGGGCAACAACTGGAACCATGAGAAACGTAAGTCCCTTGTACAGCTCCCGTAGAGAGGGAGTTGGGCAGTTCATATCATTCTAGGGGCAAAAACACATGATATGGAAAGGCTCGCTACCTTCGTCTATTGCAATAACAACTCATTCAAACATGTCCTGAGTACGAACTTGGGGGGACTAGGAACGGGTACCCGTTAAAATCTGACAAATCGTGGGCTATTTCTTCAAGTCCCCACTCAAGACGTGTCTTGAACGGAAACTTGGGGGGACTTGTAATTGGTAGTCGATAAATACCTCCCCTGGCCCACGATGCTGTGAAGCCTAACATGAAATAGATCGAGCAGGTCTCATCCTGGAAGCTACAGCAGTCTGGGCCAGGAGGGAGACACTCCACAGAAGGCCAAATAGAACAGACCTCAGTAGTATATCTGTCCCACATCGAATGGTAGGCAAGATATAAGTCAACGCGGAGCTATAAATACAATGCTGAAGTCAACCAAAACGGTAAGAAATCTCCTAACATTAAATACCATACCTATCACATAACTGACTTAATCATCGGAGGGAGACAGACCGGAAAGTCCCGATCAATCTCCTCTTGCAGGTATCTAATCAAAGGCGATCAAGGGTTGAGATCATGCCAAAGAGCTTCTACGAGGTCTACGAGATCTTGCTGAGACAAAAATAGATGGTGAAAATTAGTGATTGTGAAGTTCTAGGCTTATAAACTGTAATGGACATAACAAGGATGTTCTGTATCTTCACATAAATTTCCAAGTTACTGATAATAACGGCATATGACATGTAATGTCTTTGATTTAAATAAGTCCTTGTAACTCGATCTAAGATTGTTCAAGAGGAAAGATACATATATCTCCAGTCATGCCAGTAGAGTAATGATGCTTGCATCGGAGATCAGTACACCCTTGGGATCACCATATAGATATGTTGTTCAACTATCAGCTAGTATACATCAGTGCAGATATCACTTTTCTTCTCTACTGCAAGCAGGTTAAATCTTTATTAACTCCCAGTTGCAGAAATTCATTCCTTGAATATATATATATACATATGTGTATATATATATATATACAGATTTTCTCAGGTGCGGATGTCCGCATTTATTCTTACGGTGCGGATTTCCACTTTACACTCATTTTTCAATCGAATTTTCACATCTCCACCATCTAGTATTTAGATACTAATGTATAGATCATCTATGCAAAATTTTATACCCAATTTGGTTATCATTAAGGCACTCAAACTGCGTTTTTCTATGGATGAACATAATTATGTCGAACTTGAACCGTTTATGTTTATAACAGAAAAACGCAGTTTTAAGTGCCTTAATGATAACCAAATTGGCTGAAATTTTGTAGAGATGATCTATACATTAGTCTCTAAATACTAGCTGCTGGAGATGTGAAAATTCGATTGAAAAATGAGTGTAAAGTGAAAATCCGCACCGTAAGAATAAATACGGACGTCCTTAGCTAAGAAGCACTATATATATATATATATATATATATATATATATATATATATATATATATATTACAGATCCATGTTTTTCATCAACTGATTCCTTTTGTTCAGGGGGTAATCTTGCTAAAGCTTAAGTAAGATATTTTGACGCGTTGGGGGAGTGTCTTCAACAGCTCAGATATCTTTTCTTCTTCTACAAATTGAAGCAAGTGAAACTTCATGAAGGAACACATGCAATAAAGTCTATGAGCATTGCAAGCTAGCCTCCATGCTCATAAATTCATAATCCATTCTAGCAATTGGCCGGCACAAAATTCTGCCAACCGAGAGTGCGCATAATTTCCAACTTTTACCACCACTTCGATCATATACTTGTTTGTAAACAACAAGTTAACCACACATACTTGGATGGAAAGCCTTCTTAATTTGCCGAAGATGCTCCGGTTAACCAAACCATGCGAGGCCAGCCGGTGTTGCATGGCCGCCTTCGGGCCCCTTCTCGAGCTCAATCAGATACTAGCAGCTAGCTAGCTCGCTTTTACTTGGCTGCTAGTCTCTGGCGTTCTCTTCAAATCTCAATCGGATCGAATGTGTACGTGGCAAACTAAAAGCAGAAAAGCTATGCTAATCATTAATCAAGTAATCATTCTTATACGTAATCCAAGTACACATGTACACATCTTAATTTAGAGAAAGTAATTAATTAATCCCTTACAATAACGGATTAAGTAATTACTTAAGCATGAAGTAATCCTTATCCATATTGATTAGGAACAGCGTACACCGAGTAAATCTGAAGACAGAATACATGAAGGATAGGGTTTCCTACATAGGAGCTAGTAGGGATCGGACAAGTAAAGTCTATATATATTGCATGCCCGCAGAGAATATGTACATAGATTTTGGCTTGCATCGACAAGTTCTTCATCAAGCATTTACTAATTAATAACAATTGTGTTACTAACAATGGTGGAGTCTAGGGTCCAACAGAGCCGATCCAGGGACCTCGACAAGCTCCTCCTCCGACCCGGATATCTCGTCGGACCCAACTTCGAACCCGGCGTAGAACTGAGAGAAGACTTGAAAGAGTACGTGAGAGTTTTGGTGGTAGGGGCTGGTGGGCTAGGCTGTGAATTGCTCAAGGACTTGGCTTTGTCTGGCTTTCGAGAAATCGAAGTCATCGACATGGATCGTATTGAGGTCACTAACCTCAATCGTCAATTTCTTTTCAGGCTTGAAGATGTGGGCAAGCCAAAGGCTGAGGTGGCTGCCAAACGAGTCATGCAAAGAGTTGCAGGGGTAAACATAATTCCCCACTTCTGCCGCATTGAGGACAAAGAACTCGACTTCTACAACAATTTCAGCATCATTGTTCTTGGTCTCGATTCGATCGAAGCTCGTAGCTACATTAACTCTGTTGCTTGTAGCTTTCTTGAGTATGATGATGATGATCAACCGAAAGAAGAAACGGTCAAGCCTATGGTAGATGGTGGGACTGAAGGTTTTCAAGGACATGCTAGGGTTATTATGCCAGGGATGACTCCATGCTTTGAGTGTACACTTTGGCTTTTCCCCCCTCAAGTCAAGTTCCCTTTATGCACACTTGCAGAAACTCCTAGAACTGCTGCTCATTGTATTGAGTATGCTCACCTAATAAAATGGGATGAGGTACATAGTGGAGAGGCTTTTGATCCAGATGACCCCGAACATATGAACTGGGTGTACGATGAGGCTTATAAGAGAGCTCAGCTATTTGGTATTCCAGGAGTTACATTGTCTCTCACTCAGGGAGTTGTGAAGAACATCATCCCGGCTATTGCTTCCACAAATGCGATTATATCAGCTGCCTGTGCACTAGAAACATTGAAGATTGCGTCTGGATGCAGCACAACTCTATCGAACTATCTAACGTATAACGGTGCAGAAGGTCTCCACACGAAAGTGACCGAGTTTGTGAGGGACAAAGTCTGTCTAGTATGTGGCTCAGGTGTTCTTATTGAGCTTGACACCTCAGTTACTTTGCAAACGTTCATCGAGCTACTTGAAGAACACCCTAAATTGCTGTTGTCAAAAGCAAGCATTGCGCATAGAGGGAACAATCTGTACATGCAAGCACCACCTGTACTGGAAGAGATGACCAAATCAAACTTAAGCAAGTCTCTCTATGACCTAATGGGTAAAATTCCCAAGGATGTTGTCCATGCCACTGGTACTACGAACAAGAATGACAAAAAGACTTCGTTTCTGAGAAAGTTACGAGTTGTTTTCAAGGGAGTTGATGGGATTACGGATATGGAGACTGCAGCAGGTGATCAAGCATGAGTTTTATACTGCATCATCTAATTTTGATGCGTCTAGCTACTAATTATAATCAGATGATCACGAGGAGAAGTTATAATACTATGGATAGTATAGTTGCTTGACGACTTGACGTACTTATCCGGCACTAGTGACCAAAGGAGTGGTCACAAAAACTAGCAATTTTGGCCACTAATTGTGTTTAGTGACCAAAAATAGGTGGTCACTATAGGCCCCTCACTAATTCTCAATAGTGACCACTTGCAAGACTTGGTCACTATTTTAGTGACCACTAGAATCTGGACACTAAATAGAAATAGCAATAGTGACCACAGAATTGATCACTAAAGGGATCAAATTTAGTCACTAAACCTTATTCATATCCATATATTAGTGACCACATCAATAGGCCACTAAAACATTGGTTCTCGAAAAAAAAATATATACATGCAGAAAAAAGCCTTTTAGGCCTTTTAATTTTCGGTTTTTACACTTGAACATCTGTAAATTATAATGAATACTCACAAGCTTGTGAGATGCAAATTCAGGAATGTAAACAACTATATCGATCACTGTCATAGATACTCATTCGTACTCTTGCAAGGAGGGCAACGTCCATGGACATTACTGATAAGTAACCGCCAATAGGACACCCAATAGTTTTCCTGCATGATACTCCATATTCGTACTCTACATGATTCTCCATATTCTTTTATCTTCATTCATGCACTCCTGGAGAGAACATTTCTGTTTTTAAATGTCTAGTTCTGGGCTTCAGCTGAGATATGTCTCATGAGGAAAATGCATCTAACTCGTCAATGTTAATTTCAAGCAAAAACAACGGCTCAAGATAATAGCAGACCTATAATTGAAAACTTCTCCAAAATCTAAAACATAATGAATCTAAAAGGATGCTTAACACCAAGACACAGAACTGATAGCAAGATAAAAGTATGTTTAACACTAAGACGCATAACTGATAGCAAATATGTACTGATACTTATCAAGTCCACTTTGTAGTTCCTTTTTAACAAAGCAGATTAATAGGCAAAATATACATAAGATTTTATCACCTCTTTGGTAATAACTCGACTAACGTCTGCACTGGGTATGTTCCCACATTAACTTTCAGGGCTTTGGCACGTTCCTCTTGTTCACGCTCCCTAAAAATACAAATAGATGACCCAACTTGATTAAAACTAGATACCACTGATTCACTCAAATATTGCTGAAATTATAATAATATATAGTTACAATCGCTTGTTTATAATTGGTAAAAACCATCAAAAATACAAATAAAACAATAATCTTGATCTATAAATCTATAACACCAGAATTAGACTAGTCTTTATCAAGCTACTCTTCCCAATTTACCCTAACCTAACCCATGAGCAGACTCAGTTGATATTCATTGAAGTGTTAACTAATATAAAACCCCAACAGCCAAAGTGGAAACCAGCAGATGACACTACTTTTAGTATGATAAATGGATAGTGTCGCTTGTTTATATATTTACAAGAAGGATGTGATCACTAAATGGATATATAAGATCATTGTTACTATTGATGTCAATGATCATAAGCATTGGAGCAAGAGTTAACTTACTGTACTGGAGCCAACAAGTGAAAATGCCTATAACAAAAAATTAACATGCAATACAATTAAGGGAAAAAAATTCGTGGTCTTCAAAAGCTGGTATATGCTCAAACTGCATATTTACTAATTTAAAAATGCAGAAAAAAAAAAAAAAACTAAGAACAAGTATGTGTGATGGATCATTGGATTAAAAATCACCTGGATTCTATTCACATGGCTTAAGAACAAATGTATTTCCACATCTAACTGCAACTGGGAACATCTGCAAAATCGTGGAAATATTACTTGGGAGGAATCTCATGTTATATTTCTCACATAACAGGCAAGAGAATGTTAACTAGACTTGTATGATTAACAATGATCACTTACTGTGTGTACCTATACAGACTTAAGTCACTTAACCCATCATAGACTATAGAGGAGGCAAAATTATATGAAAACACATGCCAACCAGCTTTTGCACTAGATTCAAAGTAACATAAGAAAAACAAACAACCAATAAAAAGAACTGAGTTATATTGCAGACATACCCATAAGGGAATCATAGATGGAACGTGAAGGGGCATATCCCAGCACAATCACCAAGTGGTTCCCTAATGGAGCATGTATCAATGTCATAAGATACATTAGTAACAAACTGTAGAATTGTCATCCCACAAGCACGTTCGACTACCTCTAATAAAGAAAAAGAAAGGCATGTGATCCACTTTACGGTAACATCCATCATAACAGAATAACAAGAATCACATTTATTCATGTGCAAAGACCGACCTATACGATGGAGCACATCACTCTCAACACCCTTCAATGTCTTACCCTGCTCTAAGGTGATAGTCATGGCAAATTTATCCTGAAAATTTGTATAATTGACATTGAGATTCATAAGCTCATATACTATGATAGAATGATGTGAAACTCTACACCAATTGTAGTTTAGAGGCACTCTTCTAACCCAAAGATATTTAGTGAGTCAAATGCGTTTTTTTTAAGAGCCACAATGATAATTTAATATCGTAATGAATAGTTAATTCCATCATCTCTTTTAATATTATCAACTATTGTAGTTTACCCAAAACACAAACGATATGATACAAATGCACAAGAAATAAGAATACAGTAATCGGTTGATGGAGATCTTACCCAAACAACCTGATACCGAAATCCAATTACAAGAACCTTTAATTCATAGATCAGAAAATCGATAGTCCTCTTGCCTAGAAGAACTTTTCCAACTTCAGTTAATGTTGGAATCGCTCTCAAAATCAATGTGTTTCTCACAGTAACGATCAAAGCTAATTCACACAGATTGTCAAAACCTAATTCACATAAAGCTAATCAGCCTAATCGTAATCAAAATTGAACAGTAACAATAGCAGGAAATCAATTAATGAACAATTTACATAAGTAGAGAAATTAACCAAACCTTCCTATCGAAAAGGTGCCGGAAGTCACCGGGCGTCGAGGTTCCAGAAGAAAACGGAGGGAGAGTCGAATTGAATGACATGCGAAGATAACTCAACAGATCGATCTTGTGGAACTGAAGAAAAATAGGGTTGCGCTTGAGGGAGAGACGGGGAGAGCGGAAAGGAAATAGAGCTTTGGTGGAAGAAGTTGGGATCTGAGTAAGATATAATTGTTCCCCTTTTCTTTTCTTTTTTCAGGAACCGCCGCAAAAAATTCCGCGTCCACCAATGAATTCTTTTTAAATTTTATTTGGTCACTGATAACTCTTGTAACAAAAGGGTTTGGTCACTGATAAAAACAAGAGGAAAATTCAGATTACTACTCTGAATTTTAGTGTTAAAATCAATTCAGTCTCTTATTTCGAAAATTCATTTTTTTAGCCCCTTAACTCTCAAATGACTACACTTTAGTCTAAATTTTGATGTTGACTCTGAAAATGACGTCAGCTGCTGACATGGAGCCGACAAGAAGGGCCCACATATTAGTCTTTAAATTTTGAGAAAGGGCATAATGGACAATTTGATATGATTTTCATTCAAAATTCAACTTATGCAAAAAAAAAATTAAATGCTGATTTAATCCAAAACAAAACAAGCTTGTCAATCAAATAGATGCATAAGTCAATGTTTATATCCATTCTAATAAAAACCAAATAGATGCATAAGTTTGCACAAGTTCATAGCTCTAATCATCTATGCAAAAGATTAGAACAAGCAACCATGAGACACATAACATGGTTGCATAAAAACATGCATAATGCCTTTATAAATCATAATCTTGCCTGATCACTATTTTTTAGTATTCCTTGCACTTCCCTTGTTCCTCACAGATGACCTTGTTGAAGCTTGGGAAGATTGAGAAGCTTGTGGTGCAGAAGAAGCTTTTCCCTTGCTTGAAGCTGCTCCTCCATTGTTTGCAGCTACTTTTAGTGGTCTTCCCCTAGTTGAAGCAACTTTGCATGCTGCTCTTGCTGCAGCCTTCTTTTCTTCTCTCTTATTCTACATCAGTGATAAGTAATGGAACGACAAGTTAAAAACCAAGGACACCAACATTCTCAGAGTTACAAATATTATTTATATAAGGAACTTAATATGAATTGATTTCCATATATTTTACCTTTGCATCTTCCCTTATTTTTGCTGCCTTAGCTCTGAATTCATTTTTTGTCTTTGGAGGCGGTTTGGTACCCTTTGCCTGCTCCAAAAAAGTTTGTTAACACATCAATATAAACATCTAAGCTTAATACCCTTAAGAAGATATTACCTTAGAAGATGAAGCATCTCCATCGTTTATCTTTCTCTTTTTAGTAACTGCTCCTGGCTTAGGTGGAAGGTGCATGTGACAAGTTTTCACATTGTGTCCCAAATTGCCACAATTGCTACACTTCAAAGACTTTTGATTCCTTCGAAGTTTGTCATTAGTCTCCTTCTCCTTCTCAGATGCATCCTTGTTCATTTTAGTCTTAGGCCTTCCAGGTTGCCTATTGTACTGTGGTGGGAGGATAAGAGTTGAATCAGTAGGTATCCAAAGGTCCATCACATTCACTAGTTTCATTGTGTGGGAGTAAATGGCCATGTAGGTTGATTTGAGGTAGCATGCATCCATATAATCTTCAAGTTTTTGCCTCATCAAATTGACGGCAGCAATGGCGTGCTTGCAAGGTATACAGTGAGATCCCACCTCCGACAAGCACATGTTCTTCTTGTGAGATCAACAACATATCTACCTCCTCCAATGCTTTCCACCTCGATCACGGGTGTGCCAGTACCTATGGGGATGCATTCAGCTGAGGACTTAACTTTGTTTTTCTCCAAAAGCAGTCTAGGCTTGGGGTAGAGTGTGTCCACAACTTTGTCCATCTTCTCTCTTCTCGTTGCAATCCTCTTCATAAGCTTCTGTCTAATGTCTTCAAAGCAGCTGATGACAGGCTTTATCCTTGCAGGCAGGATAAAAGCATTGAAACTTTCACACATGTTGTTGAGAAGCACATCACACTTCAGCCAAGTGTTGAAGTGTGCTCGGCACCAATACTTAGGTGGTCTTAGAGGATCTGCAAACAAACACGAATATGAATAAGAACATGTTAACAAACATATCAAACAATTAACTTAACATATAACATTTGATTAAGATTGAGACAAACCTGTTAGCCAATCATAAGCTCCCGACTCCAATTTGTTCATTAACACCATCTCCTTATCATAATAAGCCATGGTGGTTGACTTGGCAATTGCCCACAGTTGGTCCTTTAACACTTTTCCTTTAAAGAGTTTGTTGAAATTTGTCCAAAGATGTCTTACAGAAAACCTGTGCTCGGTTAGTGGCATCACATCTTCACATGCTGGTTGGAGTCCCTTTTGCTTGTTGGAAATGAATGTGTAGCCATTCCCTTCACCACTTATGTTCAGGTCCTTCATCAATAACCTTAGAAACCAGTCCCAGCTGTCCTTGCTCTCTTGCTCCACCATAGCATATGCAATGACATATGTGCTGTTATTTGCATCAAGCCCAACAACGCACAATAGTTGCCCACCATAGGCACTCTTCAGATGGCATCCATCTAACCCCACTATGGGCCTGCAGCTTTCCTTGAACCCCATCTTTAGAGCCTCTAAGAAAATATACATTCTCTTGAACACCGGAAGTTTCTCAAGGTTATTGAAGTCACACTTGATGTCCACAATAGTTTCTGGATCAACTCTTCTTAATTCGTGTGCATAGTCCTGAACCCTTGCGTACTGCTCTCTCATTGACTTTTCAAGTAGTTCCACAGCTGCCTTTTTAGTCCGATAGGCTTGTTGAAACGACACGTTGGCTCTTATCTCAAAAGCCATGAAGTTCTTCAATTCCTCTATTGGAAGAAAAACTTTAAACTTAGACAACCAATACATTTCGAAAAAAAAAATTAAAAGAGTAAACTCATTAAACCAAAATACACCTAAATTTGTACCTGTTTTGATGGATGGATTAAGTTTGATCATATCAGCAAACTTTTCAACTATATATGGTACCCTGACAGCGTTGTTGTCATGCACTCTATAACATGTGTGCATATGAAGGTACTTCTTGATCTGCATGGTAGGCTCGTACTGCATCATTAAGGCACACAGCTCAAAGTCACAGTTTTCTGCTGCACATATGCACCTCACCACTCTTCTATTACTCCTCACAAAAAGTGGTTCCCACCCCTTTTGGATTGCCTTCTCTCTTATTGCAGCTCTTAGAATTCTTGGAGTAGCAAATAACATCTCATTACAAAACCAAGGGTTGAACATATCCACAGCTGGGTTGAACTCAGGATATTTTTGTCTTGCATTTTCTTCATTTGATGATATGTACTCAGGTCCTATCATCTCTTCATCTGAATCCATAGCTACAAACATGTCTTCATTGTCTTCAACACTCTGATCATTCATATATTGTCCTTGTTCAGTAACTTCTTTCACACATGCTATTGAAGTTCCCACTCCTTGTGTAACTCCTCCTTCTTCTGTAAGCCAATCAAACAAGAAATCATCATCTACACCATAACTAGCATATTCATCATCATCCTTAGCCGGATCATAATTATCATCACTAGAGGAGTCATCATCAGACCACTCTTGTCCCACCCCATATGCATCCTTTATATAAGCTTCTTCTACTTCTAGTTCCCAGCCGTCATCTTCACTATCAGATGTAACATCTCTATGAAACTCCAGCTTCTTCTTTCCCTTATTAGTAGGATGTATGATGAGAGCCTGGCTTGCCTGAGTTGGAACCACATTGTTTGAACTCTCACTAATGACGATTCCAAGTAAGCTCCTTCTCACAACAACATATGTTATTTGACTCTCTCCCATATCAAGAACTTGGTTCCCATACACAAACAGCTCATCTAGTCCATCATCATTAGGTTAACTGCACATTAAAAACAATTGTGTTAAAAACAGTTCATGTTAACCAACAAATGACATTGTTTTTTTTCCCCAAATAGAATATCTCAGCAATAAAAACTAAATAAAACTAGACATTGTTTAGCAACCCATCATAATAATAGTCTTCCACACAGGTTCTATTCCAAAACAGTAAATACCAAAATCAACTAGAAAAAATTCAGTAAATACCAATGATGATGTTAACCAAAAAATTCAATAAAAAATCAACAGTAAATACCAAAACCAAAATTAATAAGCCAAAGTCATAACCATTTTCCAGAGACGACGCCGTTTTTGCTTGCAGGGCTCAGAACTTGAGCTTGGTGAAGAACCACCTGTTCTTCCCGGTCTTGAACCTCTCCCCGAACCTCTTCTTGGTCTCCTTCAAGGCGGTGACCTTCTTGTCCTTGCTGGTGAGCACGTCAGGGGTGACGACCTTCTTCAGATCCACGAGCTTCACCGTCGACTTCTTCGCCGAGTCCTTTTGGATCACCTTGCTGGGGTACTTCTTGATGCCGGCGACCAAGCAGTGGCCGTAGGCGTGGTCGTCGAAGGCCTTGATGATGACGCCCTTACGGCCGGCGTAGCGACCTTGGAGCAGGATCGGGTTTCAAGAATTTCACCATGGTGACGGCGGCACTGCATTTCTTTCTCTCTCGCTCAAATCTCTCGAAGCCAAAAAAAAAAAAACAGTTCAACCTCTCGAAGCTCTCAAGCTCGGAAGTCAATATATACACTCTTAATGACCCAACATTACAATTATTTTGTTTTTTTGTTAATAATTATTCATTTAAAGTTGGTGAGTGATGTTTATTATGATAGTTGGGTGTAAAGTATTCATATTCAATTTCAAATTTGTATGAGAGAGAAATATAATAACCCCTAAAATTGTAAAGCCGAGCTCTCGATATCAACCACTGCAGAAGCTTCCAAACCTGAACCCCAAAAACTCAGGTACATACAAAAACTCATGTTCATATATACAAAACCCAGGTTCAAATCATCATTCAAAACTCACCGTATTTTGGGAATCGGTTCCTTGGGTTTTCGTCGCCTTAGTTTTCTTGTCGAGGTATCCATTCATCGAGCTCCGCCATGAGTTCAATGAACTTGTGTTTCGACAGTTTCAGATGAGAAGGAGAGAAGGGAGAGAGAGAGAGGGTACGGAGGCTGTAATGGAGGCTGTAATAGAGGTTATGATAATTGATAAGATTAGGTTTAGGGATCTGGGCTGTAATGGAGGGAAAACAGTCACAAGGGCCAATTTCATCATTTTGTATAAATTAAGAGCCAGCATTACTACGTGGGTCCTTCTTGTCAGCTCCAGGTCAGCAGCTGACGTCAATTTTGAAATTAACATCAAAATTTAGACCAGAGTGTAGGAATTTGAGAGTTAAGAGACTAAAAAGATGAATTTTGAAATGAGAGACTGAACTGATTTTAACATCAAAGTTTAGGGTACTAAACTGAATTTTATTCTAAAAACAAAATTACTCACCACCACATAAGGTAGTTGTTGAATAGCAGGTCACTATAAATCATACGACGAGCGAGGTAACCCTTTTTACTAGCGTCGAGTGTTTTAATGACTAGTAGTTTATTTTGGTCACTAAATTTATGTCATTTGTGACCATCATAATTAGGTCACTAAGAATTTGATCACTATAGTCCAGGATTGTTGTAGTGGATTGGTTTTCAGCTAGCTGTGACATGCTTCCCGGTAGCAATGATTTTCTCAAGGCTTATGTATTTAGTCTAACAAAGAAGATGGAGGTTTATGCTTAGTATTTTGTAGTTATAATATGCATAGTACAACCTTTTCCTCTAACTCTAGGTTTTGGTGGTTTTGTGCTCAGCTTTCTTATTAGAAAAATTCCATACCAAACTAACCACTTTGTCCACCCTACTTTCTCTTCTCATCCTACATATATTTTTTTATAATTTGAAGTTTACTTAGTTATAATTTGAAGTTTATATTTTTCCCTAATAACTGGAAAGCTCCGGTGCCAACGTCTATTAAGATTTGTGTGTGGAAAGCTGCCTCTAATATTCTACCCACACGGAGTAGGCTGAGTGAACGAGGTATCGATATTGATACACAATACCCATTCTGTGAGGAAGAAGTCGAGTCCCCTCTGCATGCCTTAAGAGATTGCCCTCATGCATCTTCTTTGCTACAATTAGCACATATACCTACTCATGAGATTGTACCCGTTACTTTGGGTTGGTAGGAGGATTATAAGTCTGCTTTGTTGACATCACGTACCAAACCTCCAACACATGTAAATATAAAGTGGTCGAGACCACCACCTGGGTGTGTGAAATTGAATGTGGATGCTGCCTTTGATCTGCATACTAGAGCTACAAAAATTGGTGGAGTATTTCGCGATTACCTGGGACAGTGTTTAGGAGAATTTTCTTTGGCTCTTGACAATACAAGCTCTGCTCGGCATGGGGAGCTATTAGCTCTACTGGAAGGGGTGAGAATCGCCTCTCAGAAGAAATTGTATCCCTTGTTGGTTAAAACTAATTGTCATGTACTGGTGACTGCACTACATGACGATTCCTTGAGTTGGTCAAATCTTATTGGGGGATGGGATCTTTGGATTCTTTGTGGATAATCTCTTTGGAGGACAATTGAGAGAGAGAGAGAGAGAACACAAGGTTTAAGTGGTTCACCTCCCAAGAGCAGGAGGCTACATCCACTGGAAGAAGAATGAGATCATGAATAATGATGGAGTGAGGAGAGGAGGTGACCTCTATTTATAAAAGTGGAGTGTTACCAGAGCTTCACATACAAGTGTCATGTGGCATAGCATATGCAAGTGGGCGAACCTTTCTAGAAGGTTTCATGCTCTATTACATGGAAATAAGAATAAGTATATATAAAGAGTGTCTTCCGCATCCATCTTTGAGATGGACCTCCGGGTCGGGCCGCGCCAAGGGCTCAGGCCCACGAATGAGCGTGATGCGAGCGGTTGTGTACATAGTAAAATATTATTTTCCCTCAACAAATGTAATGATTCCTAGATCAATGAAGTTATTCATCCATTACAAAAAAAAATGTGCCGCTATTGCCACCCTACCGTCTACTTATTTCACCCTACAAAATATATTTTTAAAGAAATACCTCATTTTACCCCCCTAATTATAAAAAGAATTCTTAAAAAGTTTAAATCTAATCACAATTGAAATTTTTTTACGCCGTCAGCGACTACTATTTTTTTTCTCTTCCTTTGTATTAGGATCTCTCTCTATTACAATAATACTCTTAGCAATGAATTTTAGAACTTTTAACAATATCTCATGGATTTGAGTTTTGAACTTGGATTTTTGCAAGTGAGTGTATTGATAAGACGAACATTGACTAGTACAACATAGGCAAGAGTGGAATGCGATGATCAATATGGTCGTGGGGAGATAGGCTCTGTGGTTTTGTAAACAACTTGGCATGCTAAGTAAAGAGGGACTGAATATCGAGGTGTTGGGCCTTAGTGTTGATAATTTGTGGGCTTATGGTGATTGGGTCGAGGCCTAAATGATCTAGACAGAAAAGATCTATAAATGATTGTTGGTCCACTTGTTAGGGTTTGTCGGATACTCTAAAGAAGGTGAAATTGATCCCCTACCATGAATATTATCACTGTATCAAGGAAGTGTCAGCTCATACTAGTCCCAAGGTATCCAGCCATTGTGCGCTCAAAACCAATCACATTCGGGAACCGGAAGAAAGAGAATAGAGCTTGTGAAGGAATAGCTTTAGATGTCATAGTGACATCAACGACTTTGTTGTAAGGTGTGACAATATGGCCGGTAGCATATCTGAATCAGAGGTATGTTGTAAATATCATTTGACTAACTTTAAGATGGTGGGATGCGTTTAACACGAAGATAATGCTTGGTCATAGTGAACCACCTAAGAGCATCTTCTCCATTAAATCGAGGTAAATTTATTTTAGGAGGTATATATATGTTTGTAGGATTATGTTGTGGTAATCTGATGATTGAGTGTTTGGATGCTGGGTCCGAGTGAAAGAGTTGTTAGGGAGGAAAAATCACAGAGTGAAGTGTTTGGAAGGTATTGTTGTTGTGTATGAGTTTTAAAGGTGGAGTAGTGGGGTGAGGGTTGAATGTAGTTGTAAGTTAGAGGTCAATTGTGGGGATGAAGAAGGAGGTGGAAAAGATGTAGGGTGGTATTGTGGTCTAAAGAGGCCGACAGAAGATGTTGTGTGCGTGAGTTGGGGAAGTGATGGACCTAAATGTAATATGACTGAAAAATAAAGTGTGAGGGTGAAGTGAAGGGCCAGAGATGTGAGGGGAAGGGGCAGGTGGGGAAAAGTTTGGAGTGGGAGTTTGTGGTGGTCATGGAAAAAGTACATGCATTATGTTTTCAAGTGATTAGAGGTGAGTTGTGAGATTATTTTGAAAAACAAATTATTGTGTTGATGGATTCCACCTAGGAGTAGAGTTGACTCTGAAAATTTGCTTGGGTGAGGTGGAATGAGTCGATGGCTTGGTGAAGCTCATCTTGTACTCTTGTAGAGATTCGAAAAAATTATGGAACTTTGTCATTTGTAGTTGTGTGTAGTCCTCATGCTAATATGAGGAGCGAAGCAATATTGGTGTTGGTGGGGGATTTAGTGTTGGAAGTGGCGGAACAAGGGCATAGGATGGTAGGCTGGAGAAGGGGCTAGAAACTTGTAAGTTTCTCGCCGAAGCCATTGGCTCTTAATATCAGATAAAAGGACCAAAATTGAAAGTAAAATTCGAAATTGATTTATAGTTCTGCTTCCCAAAGGTAGTGAAAGGCTACATCATATAAGGGCAGATGAGATCCATCTAATGACAAAAGAGTGAACTAATGTGTGGCACAAGACCACTAACACATCCAACCAATGATAACGATTCTTGCCCCTACTTGAGCTTAGTGGGTTTGCTTAATTGGGCTGCTTAATACATGATACCGTACATAGTGTTATCATTAACCCAAACAAAGAGATCCAATAACCTCTGAATTCGAATATATTGAAAGCGCAAGGAGGGACTAATGCCGACTTGATGCTCCAATGGAGCAAGAGAGATCCACAGACCCAAAAATGTAGTCGAATTGCAACGGAAGCCACACATGGCAGCGGAAGAGAACATGAGATTAAAATAAGGGTTATGATGAAGGATAAAGTGTAGAGACAAAGAGATAGCAAGAGAATCATCATCTTATTCATTGATAGGAGCCCTTTATATAGGGAATTACACAATACCAATATGGTAAGGATATGAATACATAGATCTAGTCTAACTACATATCTATTGGCATAAGGTTAAGCCACACATAAAGAATATCTAGAAAGATATAGAATATCCTAGAACACTCCCCCTTGTGCCGCGCGCTGATATGCTGATGGTGCTGATCTGTTGCCTCGTCAAAAACCTCGTCAAGTCACAAAAACCCTGTGGGAGAAAAACTGAACCTTGATCGTAGGAGAAAAAGAGTACAACGCACCCTTCACATTTGATAGTGACATGTATGCATGTGCTAGACTCCCCCTGAAATTCGCACCTCCCCTTGATCTTTACATCAATCATAGGGCTCTTCCTGATTTTTACTAATCACGGAAGTTTCAACAACTTAACATGTCAATGCTCTTTAACATGTCTTCAAATGTGGTATTGGGCAATGATTAACTAAATCATGATGTATTGTCCTCAAATGATCTTTTACACTGAGATTTTGAGGAGAAAGCCGCTTCTGAACTCAAAACATAAGTTCGTGCAGGAAAACAGATTTTCGCGTAACATGACCTTCAGTTACTATAACAGTCGTAACTTTCTCTAAGAAATACATATGAATGAACCGTAAACGGTTTTGGAAACTAGACTCATTTAGCTTTCCAACCGTATATTATACATGTTTTGGTTCATCAGGAGCTATGCACAGAGTCTCGTCGAAGTTGACTGTTTTGCCAAAATCAGATTCTCGGACAGATTCGTCATACTTTACGAAAACGGTCATACCTCACTTAATATGATAGGTATGATTAAATGGTTGGTGTCTTTGAAAAGTAGACACATAGAGCTTTCCAATGGTACCAACTTCATCATTTTTCAGTGAGTGAGATTTCCCATAGGTCCCATGGAAGTTAACCTACGAAACTTGGCAGATTCTGATTTCACTTTTGATGTGTCTTTCTTATGTAGGGATAGAATAAGCCTCAACCTTTCATACCATTAAGTATTGAAAAATGAGTTACTGTCATTACATTGGCGTTACGTGGGCGCATAGCTACACTTAGCTTTACAACTTTTCATAGCGAATGAGATGTCAAGTTTTTCGTATTGTGTTGAGTATATTGATGCGTCTTATTGTACTTAGATGGGAACTCCATCTCTTAACACATATTTGTCATCTTGATTTAGACAAAACAACGGATCTCTCTTTAGAGCAAAGTCCTTGACTAATCATAGGAGTATATGTAGGCCTCACTAGTTATACAGCCAATTGATGGAAAGTCATCATTAATACAGTCATCGAGTGCCTTATCGAGACCGTATCTTCCCAAGATTTTTTTTCTTTGGATGTTGATACATATTGACATCTCTTGATCCATCAAGAGTCCATGTAAATCTGGAATGAACACGCAAAGGCATAATTCACCATATCTCTTCCAAATCAAGTAGAGTTCATGTGCGTTCCAATACTTTTAGCAAACGCGTGCTCCTGTGGTCTGGAGCCACTTGATTCAAATGAATGAAGTCCGTTTAAGATCTTCATGTATATCCCTGATCCCATAGAGATGTTATTATGACCACATTCATAAGCTGCATGTTCAGTTATTCGGAAACTACCAAACTGACAAACTAGTGGAGTTCAATGACATCCATTACGAGATCATATCTTATCGTAGTCGATCTCAATGCGTGTTAGTGAGAGACATTGCATCATAAGGTGAGTCTAAGCTCTTGTTCTCACTGCGCTATCTAACGAAGGTATAATTGATAGGGTTTAGCTTACGGTGTCGGCATCACCTGCCCAAGGACCTATCTCTTTGTTAATGCTGGATCACATATTTCCATGAGGCCAATCAACTAAGTTGATATCTATCAACGAAGTTGATATCTATCAACGAAGGGTGGTTCGATAGTAGACTCATTATCTCACGTCCTCATGTACACTAGTGTAATACTTGTAGAGATCTCTATATGGATTGGATTTGACATTGAGGTGTCCCCCAACGATAATCACAATTTAGATTTCATGAGACGGATTTGAGTATCACTAATCAATGGATCAGGTTGTGCCAAGCTCGCTTTCTTCCTAGTGTGAGAAATTATCGAACCTAAGGGCCTCCTTCCTTTTGGGGAGCCACACGGCCTTGTGACACCAATTTTTACCACTATATGGCGTCACCATATCACCATCCATGGTGATGGCGCCAAGATCAACTTCTTTTGGTCGCGTCATGTCCTTTTGTAAGACATCAATCCTTGCAGACATATTTACAGCATGTGATCTCGTCACTTTAACACTTTAAGCATTTGAGATCAAGATGAGACTTAGTGGGAATAAACCACGATAATTCACGTCGTTCCACTTGAACACTTGTGTTCTTATCTTCCCCTAACGGCGAGAATATTGTCTCATCAAAGTGACATCTGTAATTTAGCGGTGAATGAGATCGCCTGACAAAGTTTCTACATAAGCGGATTATAGGTGGAGTTTCATATCCAACCTAAGTACTTATTCATCTCAAATGACCCATCATTGTA
Organism: Fragaria nilgerrensis; assembly: GCA_010134655.1. NCBI lineage: Eukaryota > Viridiplantae > Streptophyta > Magnoliopsida > Rosales > Rosaceae > Fragaria > Fragaria nilgerrensis. The sequence continues at coordinate 153,845 of WPAB01000126.1, forward strand.
CGCAGTGGCAATGCAATTTGACACCTAGAAATAACATCTAGCCGAGCTCAAGGATTGGAGATCCGTTTCAATCCTACCGAGCTTAAGGATTGCAATTTTGTGTCAATCCTGGTACACAGTCACAAGCTGTAGTACAACAATATTTAATGATGGTGGGTCGTAGATGAATAATAAAGATGCATGCAAATATTGCATAGCCCCAGGACGTAATAGAAAGATTGGGTACACATCAATAATGTTCGAGCGACAAGCTAAAGTTGCTTGGTCGTAGCCTCGGTGAGACCGTATTGCGTGTGAACATGGGGTACATGACACTTCAACTTACATCCCGATAAACTTATTTAAAGAATAGATAGTGAGCCCGTAGAAGTATAAGCAGCATAAACAGTAGATAATAGTGTAACACGTGACCAGTGTATTAACACTTCAACCAACATCATAAAACATAAAAAGGTGTCCGCAAGTTGGTTGTATCTATCTACATAGTTTGATGTAAGAATAGAATGTTCACTTTTATGTCATTTAGCGTAGGAGGGTCTCACTCCTAATTTAGCTAAAGAATAAGCTTTCAAAACGAGCAATGAGCATTGCAGGGGGCCAATGCGACATCGAGGGAAGGCCGGTGCACCTCAATTGCTTGAGGAATTGACTGGACGACCTCCAGGAAGTTGGAGTCGTGTGCGGGTGACGTCAATGTCCCCCGGGTCACCACCATGCTTCATGGTGATGCTAGATCTCGAATGTCTTCGGTTTGAGCGGAAGAATGCATGTCCATGAGAATTTCTCAAAATTTGGACCATTATATCTCTTCCAAGTTGACCAATTTGGTCAAACCAAAGCCTATATGAGTCGGTGTCTCAAATATCATGTTTGACGATAACATGGGACTCAATATTCGAATCGTAGTGACATAGAGTCCCCTAGATTGACTCATGAATTTCTTCAAGATACGCTTCAGTTCGCATTCATGAGGAGGTATACAAAAAATAATTCTTGTTCATTCTCACAATGTGTTTTCAAATGAAAACAATTAGCATGAATGTCTTTAAAGCTTAACATGGTTCGGTTACTTCTCAATGCATAGAGGGCATCTGTGACGTTGATCATGGTGGCATGAGACATCAAGATTCAAGCTAAACCGTGTTCTTGAATGACCTGTATGATTCAATTACTGTAGTCACAGAAGATTTACAAGACACAAAATCCAGAGATAGTTGCCGGTTCCTTAGAATGTTGTGGATAGTTTCACTATTTGTGAAGCACTCAATGTCTCTATGAGACATATCTACAAGGAGTAGATAGGCGAGTAAATAGTTCTACTTGAACCATTTAGAAGGATTGAAAGAAGCTACGAAGAGCTGCAATCCCGAAAGTGCATAAAAATTTCCGCGTAGAATGACCTTTGCGTACTAAAACAGCCATAACTTCTTCGTTAAAATAGATATGAATGAACCGCGAAAATTTCTAAAAACTAGACATGTAGAGATTTCTAATGATATAAAACTCATTATCTGGTTCGTCAGGAGCTGTCCACAAAGCTCAAATGAAGTTGACTGTCTAGAAGGGACATATTGCTATGTTTCGCAGAATTGACATGTACGAAGCAGTGAAGCTTGCAGATGGAGTGTAGGCTTTTGCCTTAGCCAAAAGTTACGTGTGTATGATCAAAACTAAGTGCTTTCGGTCTTTTTAAGGTTGTAAACTCCATGACTAGTTAGCAAAAGCTCCCTGACATGAACATAAACTAACTCAGAGGACCTAGAGGATCTGATCATGATGATAATTTTTTTGGTTTTGATAAGTCTTCAAGTAGATTGTAAATATGCCATGCTTCTAACCAAAACGGCACAATCTAACCATGTAGATTGTAAATATGCCATACTTCTAAGGACGATGTAAAAATGTATATCTTGTTTGTAAATCAATACGAACCATAAGAGGAGAATAATTTCATAACTTCGAAAAAATTCTCAAGGCATTCATTATTGCTAATGTGAGTACATCGAGGTCTCAAATAGATGAAGGACGTCGATACAACGCCTTAGTACATATAGCTTGGAACGAAAATCAATGTCTAGCCGATGATATCAAAGTCATGGGTAGCCAGAGCAGGATCCGAATCTTTGAAATTCGCGATCATGAGGATGACATTCTTGTCCTCATATTGATTTTTCGTACCTTTTTATATGCATTCACAATTTGAAAAGAGCTTGACAATCTTGAACCAGTGATCCAAAGATCCACAACGGTTGCATTGTCATGAGCTGACGTGAGTAGTTTTGACAATATGGTGTCTAGACCGGGAGTGTCGCTATTAGAGCCGGCGACACTTCTCCCTCTTTTTTAGACATCGGCACGACGTTTTCTACCGTTTTCATGACCCATATTGTTGTCCCCACATTATGGGATAATCTCAAATAAGTTTATCACATTAGCGTATATACAATTCCCGTTTGTATGATCAAAATCAAGTCTCGTTGGTAATTTTAAACCAACTTGGAGGACCTAGAGAACATGATAATGATCGAATCCGCTAAAAATTATGGATCATGATGCCATAAAAGATCATTGACAATATATAGTCAATTAAGGTGGTAAGCAATCCACTTGACTAATAACTCAACAAGTAGAGTTATATGAACGTTTCGAGAAACGCTCCATGAGTGCATTCCACAGTACTTTGTGGTCATTATTTTTTTGCACAGATTGCCATTAAAGGCATTTGTCAATGTGGCGCTTCAAAAACTTTGAGCGCATGAGATGTGAAATCTCAGCATCTAGGCTTGTTAACCTGGGGGTCAAAACATGTGGTTTAATCTTTTCCAATGAAAGGTTCCACAGATACCAAGCGAAGATCCGCCTTAGGCATCTAGTACGTCAAAACTCAAAGGAGCAGAATGTTACATTGCTCTTGCATACAAAACCAAGCTGTTATGAGACTCGATAGAGGTCACAAATAATGCTTTTGATGGTTTGTCTTTCGGATTGATCACACACAATCTAGAAAAGCCGCGAATTGATCAAACACAATTCGAAAAAAGGCCTCGGATTGATCAAACACAATCCGGTGATAGATCGGGGTTGATCATACACAACTCGGACAAGGAAACAAGAGTGATCAAACACACTCTTGACCCGCGAATAAAATTCCGGGATTTTTGGTACCTGCACACACAAAATCCCAAACATAGAATGGAGATGGAGAAGGGAGAACTAATTTTATCCCCCCGAGTTATTCCAAAGTAAATAACTGTAATATTAAAGCTTACTTGCTAGTTTGCCAAATAAACTGCGTTTATAGGAGCTCTGATGAGTTTGAGTCAATTGCAGGCTTCGACCAAGGGTTGGGAACCTTTCTGGTTTTTCTTGGAAGACGAGCAATCTTGAAATCTTTGGTTTCTAGAGGCTGCTGAGAGGAGAAACAACGTTTTGCCTACTTCTACTTTGAATTTGGCGCTGGAAATTTGATAAGAGGAGTAGCACTGGATGGGGAAGCTGCTGTCAAAAATTCAGGTTGATCGGAGCAAGGGAAGGTGGTGAACCGGTGGTCGGTAACGACGGCGGTCTGGAATCTTCCAGCGACCGGTTCAGAGACTTTCCGACCGGTTCTTAGGGTGAGGCCGGCGGCATTGGATCCGGGACAGAGAGAGCTTTCTGGGTATATAAAATTCCGGCGGAGGGCAGTCGAATTTTGGTCAGAAATAAGGAAAAACAAGGTTGCCCAATTTTAGGATTTTGGAAAACAAATGGTGGACTATTGGCTCTAGGGTTAGAACAAAGTGCATGATAACGTGATGAAGGATAAAGTGTAGAGACAAAGAGATAGCAAGAGATAGCAAGAGAATCATCATCTTATTTATTGATAGGAGCCCTTTATATAGGGAATTACACAATACCACTATGGTAAGGATATGAATACATAGATCTAGTCTAACTACATATCCTATTGGCATAAGACCAAGGCACACATAAAGAATATCTAGAAATATACAGAATATCCTAAAACAGGTTAAATATTGTATACTCCATGTGATTTGAAGTCGACATTTGTTTAATCCTTGTGGTTTCATTTTAATCTGAATGGTCCTTAAAGTCACGATTTTCTTTCTAAATAGTCATTCCGTCAATTTTCTTAGTTATATTACTAACGTGGCCGTTAAAAAATGTAATGTTTTTGTCACACCCCAACTCGAGTAAAGGTCTAAACTCGAGTTAAGGCATGAATCACACTTTAATTACAGACAATTTAATATCCATAATTAAAATGAGATAGATATCGTAACATGACGTAAGAAACTACAACCTTCGTACCTTTATTTATATTACAAGCCTTATAAAAAGGCACTCAAGGTACACAAGTTTAAAACGTTTACAAACACAAACGAAATAGAATATCGTTTCTTTCTAAAATGTCCATTCTTTTCAAGCTCTACCTTACAAAAGAAAAACTTAAAAGCCTTAATTTACAATATAACATTTTTCCTATGCTTCAAGAACCACACTTGCAAGGGGTTTGATGAAGGGTGAGCAATGCTTAGTATGGCTAGTTAAAATACTAATAACATATTATCAAACATAAGCAAACAAACAACATAGCATATTGAGAATGCATGAATGCAATATGGACTCAACTCTCATCCCACACCTCACATCACCCTCAAATACAATTTACTCATTTGTTAGTCGTCTTGTTATACTCATGGTCTCCCGATCCGCAACCCGATAAATATCGTTTTATCAACGTCAGCCGCCGATGGGACATACATTCCTCGAATTTGTGCACGTGTGGGCTAATCATAGGTCCCGAGGACAACCCATGAGGAAACTCAACTACACAAATGGTTTCTTAATAACAAAATCTCATATATTCCCAAACACTCATTCTCCAATTTCACCTCCAACCTCACTCGTTTCCCACCAATGTCATGTAATATAGATTCAAGATAAGAACACATGCTTTCAAATATAGACATAACATAATCAATTCAAGATCTCAATATCATCCACATTGAATTCGAATATTGCCACATAATTCAATGTCAAACAATTCAATATCAAACAATCCAATATCAAACAACTCAAGCAATAGCCACACAATAGCACAATAAAAGCAAACACCCCATCAAATCCTACCTCGATTTGCACAGCACAAAGTCGAGCTCAAACTTCACTTCTCACACTTCTGGATCACCAAAAACATCTTTGGAACCTTACCAAAGAGGTAAAGTACATACAACAATGAAAAACTAGATTTAGTACTATGTTACAAGTAATATACATAAATAAGAAACTCTAAACTATAAAACAGATACAAAATAAGACTCAAAAGTTGTATAAAGAGCTACCGCAAAACATAGGAATCAGTTGTTAAAGAAAGGACTGAGTTAGAACAAGGTTCATGTGTCAGCCTTGTGTCAAAACAGTGTGTAAGATGTTGTTTTTGGCTTCACTTTCCACTCACTCAAATCCCACAAAAGTTTCTAAACCAAAGCCTATTTGAAAGATGGAATTACAAGCTTTAAGTACATAGTTTAAGTTTTGAAAACAAAGCCCTGGATAGAAAGTTATGCTCTCTCAAAGTTGAAGCAAAAATCTGAAAACCCAGAAAATTCAACTTTTGGCTGAATCTGCTACTGTTTTTGGCAAACAATTTGACAAAACAAATGTTAATCAAATCCTGTGAAATTTGACACACACATAGGTAGATATATGAGAAGTACAAAGGTACTTTCGGATTTTACCAAGTCTATACAAGTCTATACAAGTCTGAGAATTCGAAATTACCAACCATAATCAAACAAAGTAACCATATTGATACTCAGACAAAAGAATTAAGAATCAAAATAAAAAACAAGTAATCTATCTAATCTTAGGAACTGAATTCGAAATTGCTAGAAGGTGATATGGGTTCTACCTTAGACAGAAACAAATTGGAAAGGGTTGTCTCTCTCTCCACAACTTTCTCAAATCTTGTTCTGCCCCAAAACTCTCTCTATTTCTCTCTAGTTGTTTTGGTTGAAACCTAGCCGACTTTCGATCTTTGGCCGACTTCACAATTCTCCTCCTATAGGCTTAGACTAGACAGCTACTCTCTACATATCTAACTATTTGACACCTCCTGCTTGCTTCCTAACTACAAGCAATTCTTTAAAAGAAAACTACGAAAGGCTGCTGTGTTTCAAAGAGAAACGCAGCTCAGGTGTTCCTTTTTTTTTTTTTTTGAATACAAAAGTAAAATACCCCAAAAAATTAATAAAGCATAGATTAATACTAAGTAAACCAAATTAGCTACATCAAGATGTTACAGTTTTTAACAGCCACGTCAGCATTTTAACAGAAAAAAATTGACAAAATAACCATTTGGAAGGAAAATCGTGACTTTAAGGATCATTCAGATTAAAATGACACCACAAGAACTGAACATATGTCAACTTCATACCACTGAGACTAAAAAAATTTTAATTCTTAAAATAAAATGGTGCAGTAGCCCCTCAAACTCTAAGAATCAGAACAAATGTAGAATAAGACTTAATATAGCTCCCAATTCCTGACTCGTACTATGCACAATCAGAGATCCACCAAATCGGAACCTCAAAAGCTGCTGCCAACCACCGTTGGATCCACCAACGACAAGGCCTACCAACCTGAGATCTGATACAAGATAAGACAAGGTATCTCCAAATGCGACACCTATCTTGCTGGTGATGACAAGATCGAGGTATCTCCAAAATGGTGCAGTAGCCCCTCAAACTCTAAGAATCAGAACAAATGTAGAACAAGACTTAATATAGCTCCCAATTCCTGACTTGTACTATGCACAATCAGAGATCTACCAAATTGGAACCTCAAAAGCTGCCACCAACCACCGTTGGATCCACCAACGACAAGGCCTACCGACCTGAGATCTGATACGAGATAAGACGAGGTATCTCCATATGCGGCACCTATCTTGCTGGTGATGACAAGATCTGTAACACATCTTTTTACCCTCCTTTCGAGCGACTCCAAGAACCTGTCTCTATGACGAAGAGTATTGGGACAAGATTAGAAATGACCAAGCACCTCTGAAACTAATCTACCATCCACTCACAAACCGATATGCAAGGGCAAGGACACCGACTACATGATGCTTGCAACCTTAAGGGCATAACACACATGCTTGCAAGCTTTTTTGTCTCATGTTGTAAATCCTAAGGCTGGGCATGGGACGGGATGAGACGGGATAGAGCTAATCCCATGGCCCGTCCTTGACATTGAAATCAGGACGGGACGAGATTTACATTTTTTAGATTTCATCCCACTCAGGCCCTATCCCTGTTGGGACGGGACGAGATGTGACGAGACGAACCCAGTCTCGAATAAAAAAAGTTGAAAATAAACTTGTAAGCAAAAGAAAGAGTTCCATATTTTGATAGTGCTCTCTACTCTATTAAGTATTAACAAGTACTTGTAACATATTTACAAGTACAACACGGTGTAATAAGAGAGTTTATACTGCTTACTTTCTTTAAACATGTCATCACTACTAGGGTGCAAGAAGAGAGTCTACAACAATCAACAAATTAAAGTATTAAACATTACTGTTATTGAATTGGGGATAACTTAATAACTTAAAGAAAAAAAAAGCTAAGATTAAAACACTTAAATGAAAGTCTAAAATCGCATCTTAATCAATAAAATCAATCATTTAAATAGTCGGGACGAGATGAGTCTAAACGAGACTTGAATTATCCGTCCCGTGTCCCGTCCCGTTGTATACAATGAAACGGGACAGGACGAGCCTGACGTTTTGAGATTTAAATCCCATTCAGTCATGACAAATTTCGGGACGGGCCCGAAACGAGTTTGGAATTACGGATTTTATGCCCACCCCTAGTAAATTCCAATTATGGAAGAGGCATAATATACATGGGGCGGTCACTTGTAACGGGCATGGGAACTATGCCTTCCAAGTTCATCATTAGAAAAAGTAAATAATTTATTTTAACTAAGTGTGTAAAAATTTGTAAAATCATTTACCCAAAAATAGCCCACGAAAAATCTTTGTTTCCTTTGTTAACAACAAGTGAAGGACACAAAAATCTTCACGCCCAAAGGAGAAGAAGAAGAAATGAAATAAAGAACAGAAGGATTCAAAACTCGGACACAAAAACAAAAGCAGACAGAGGAGAGGTCACAGATTATCTTTCTCTCTCTCTATAAAAAAAAATCAAAAAAAAAAATCAAAATTCAGATCCCAAATCACTACCCACCTTCTTCTTCTTCTTCAACAGGATCACCCTCCATTAATCTTTTCTCATAATTCCACATCTGTCCCTCTCTCCAGATCCTCCACAAAACCAATTCACAGAGCGAGAGAGAGACCAAAGACGCCATGAGCGACTTCTCGGGTCTCCTGAGCTCCGATTACGGCTTCAAGCCCTCCGGCAAATCGGCCCCAATGTCGTCTTCTTCTTCTTCCTCTTCAAAGCCTCCCCCTTTCGATCTCGGATCCTCCAGATCAACTCGGACCTCCAATTCCTTCAACGGCTCCTTCTCCGACGATCGCGACCCGATCTTCGGACCCCCGAAAGCCCAAGACTTCGACAACATCTTCGGCGGCGGCTCCGCCAGGTTCTCCGCCAATTCGGAACCTTTCAACTTGGATTCCATTTACGGCGGGCCCAGTGATTCCGGTTCGTCCAAGGTGCCCGATTCCGGCCCGGTTTTCGATAAGCCGGTGTATGACGACGACATTTTCGACGGCGTCGCGGGGCTGAAGAGCTCGGCTACCAACGACATTTTCTCGTCGGTGACGTCGCCGCCGCGGGGCGGGAGTAGTAGTGGGATTGATGACCTTCTCGGAGGGTTTGGGAAGGCTGAGCCGGCGTCGTCGAAAAGCTCTAGCTCGCAGAGAGCTGAGAAGGGTGCGCCGGGAGCTTTCGATGACTTGTTACCTGGGTTTGGAGGTAGAAGCAGCCCCCCAACTGAAAGGTATTGTTAGCTTTTTGTTTTTTCGGAAATGTGTTATGTTTAGTCTATTGGTTTAGTTGTGCATTGTTCAGCAATTTGTGTTGGTTAAATTGAATTCCTTTAGATGATGAATTTTCGTGTTTTGGAGTACGTGTGGAGGTTGAATATTAGTTATGTGAATGTTACTTGGTTTGGCAATTTTGTGGTGTGAGTAGCTCTCTCTATGCAAAGAATCCTTATATCCTGATATTTGTGGTCGCATGTTTGTTTGGAGGGGAACTGATTCACTAGAAATTGAGTATAATTCTTATTTAACAAGAGATATGGAGAGGGCTGCGCTCAGCGACTGGGTTCCTCACTCAGTTATATATATATATATACAGGAAGGTTCCAAAGCGGACGTCCGCACTCGGCTTAAAGTGCGGACGTCCCTCCGTTCGCCTCCGTCCGGCGCCGACGACGGCGTGCCTCCACCCCAGCGGACTCCAGCAGCGTCCCCGACCACTTTCCCTCTCCGGCGAGTCCGCCGAATTCCAGTTTTCCGGTGAGATCGACTTTATTTGAAGTTTTGGGTGATCTGACCGGAAAACTGGAAAAGAACGGACTCGCCGGGGAGGGAAAGTGATTGGGGGACGTTGCTGGAGTCTGCTGGGGTGGAGGCCCGCCGTCGTCGGCGCCGGACGGAGGAGAACGGAGGGACGTCCGCACTTTAAGCCGAGTGCGGACGTCCGTTCTCGAACGGGCCTCTATATATATATATACCATTCATTTTATGTGTGGTTCCGCACTCCACTAGGAAGAACACTGATAAATATTCATAAATGTACAAAAGGTTAATAGAGTCCGACATACTTTTTAGTTAGGGGAAAAAATGATGGACAAGTTATACTCTTGACTAATTAGAGAATTTCTCCACACCACCCACATATTGCCATCTCAACAATCTCCTGGAACCGTCCCTTCTTCTATCACCAAGATCCTCATGTCAGACACAACAAGGCATCACATGAAGATGGATTCTCCCAGCTCACCGAGTCTCCCTAAACAATCTTCTCCAAAAGAGTAGTGCCGTTAGACAATGTAGCAGCAGTTATTTGAACTGACAGCAGCATTTGCACACACACCAATGGGTGAGAAGCACCACGCACTCTTTTAACCAGATAACTTTGAGTAACTTTATGAGCGTTGACAATAGAAGAGGCTGCTATTTCTCTTAAGTCTTAATAAATGCATGCTGTTTGATTGTTCTTTGACTTGGCGGTGCTGATGTAAATTTCGCTTAGTATGCTGCGGATGTTTTAGTGTGACTATATGTTCTTGACTTATGCATCCGTGCTGTATTGCTTTTGTATCAGGTCAAACTCAGAAGCCAACTGGCCCCCAGAGACAACTGCGAATGTGGGTAAAACAACAACTTCCAAGGTGATTGAAGATCCTTTTGGAGTGGCAGGGCAGTTTAATGACCCATTGGAGGAAATAAGTAAACTTTCTAATTCAGGAAGCTTGAAGGCTGATAACCCATCTGTTGATAATGGGCGAGCATTTGATAATATAGATCCCTTTGATGCCCTTGGGAAATCAGTCCCTGCATTTTCTTCAGGGAGGAGTTTCAGGGGAAATGATAGTGGTAAATTTAGGGCAGATACAACCCCAAATAATGGCAGAGGTTCAACTGGTAAGGAATCAACCAATTCTTCTTTGAGAAGTTCAGAAAACCAGTCTCAGAGGAAGGTTCCTGTTGGAAATCAATGGGATTCTCATCAGACCTTGTTTGACATGCCTTCAGTTTCGACTGATTCTCACAAATATGCTGGTCAAACTATGTCTCCACCTTCGTATGTAAACGCCAAGGAAGCAAATGTACATGTGGATAGGTCTTCAAGATCTGAAGAAAACTTGGATTCGTTCGATAATATATGGCTTACAGTATCAGAGATCCCTCTAATGACTCAGCCTACTAGTGCTCCACCACCTTCAAGACCACCTCCTCCAAGACCTGTGCAGGTTTCAAAGTCAAGAATGAGTTCTCCTTCTTCTACGAATTCAAGAAAGAAGGCTAGTGAATCCTCTACTGATTTCTTTCAGGCTCACAAATCAGCCCCTGCTGCAGCTAGGAGCTCTGGTGTTTCTTCCGTTGACAATCTTGACGATTTTGCCACAGGAAAGAGTCATAGTAACTTTGATGAACATGCAAATGGTCTTTCAGGTGAAGAATTAGAGCGCAACTCAGTTACTGATGCCGTTAAGGACGCTATGGATAGAGCTGAGTTTAAATTGAGGCAGGCAAAGTCTGCCAGAAGTAAAGAAGCACAGGAGAAAGAAAAAGAACGGCTGCAGAGGGGGAGCGAAGAGGAAGATATGGAACAGAGGAGGCAGGAGAAAGAGAGGGAAACTGAGAGGGTTTGGGAAGACAAAGAAAGAGAGCAAAGGAAACTTGAGAAGGAAAGGGAGAGAGCCAGGGAGATGGAGGAGAAGAACAGACAAGCTGTGGAAAGAGCTACTAGGGAAGCACGCGAGAGAGCAGCAGCTGAAGCTCGCATAAAGGCTGAAAGGGCTAAAGCAGAGAGAGCTGCTGTTGACAGGGCAAATTCTGAAGCTAGAGCACGTGCTGAAAGGGCTGCGGTTCAGAGAGCTCAATCTGAAGCTCGAGAAAGGGCTGCAGCAGAAGCAAAACTAAGAGCAGAAAAGGCTGCTGCAGATGCCAGAGAAAGAGCAAATGCAGAAGCTAGAGAAAGAGCAACTGCAGAATCTAAGGAGAGGGAAGCAAGGGAGAGAGCTGCAGCAAGGTCGGAAGCTGAAGCGCGAACAAGATCGGAGCGTGTTGCGGTGGAAAGGGCTGCTGCAGAGGCTCGAGAAAGGGCTAATGCTGCTGCGAGGGCGAACCAACAAAGAAATGAAAATGATCTTGAAAACTTTTTCAACATGGGTCGGGCTAGCAGTGCTCCACGACCCAGGAATAACTCAACAGTAAGTACACGGTTGCAAAATATTACTTTGAGCACCGAGAAATTGTGTTTTTGACAGGTGGTTTTATATTTCAGGATCCTTTTGATGCCCATTTTCAGAACAGGCAAGAGCCTGAAGTGCCGAAGACATCAACATCCTCAAACATAAAGAAAGCGTCTTCAACCACCAATATTGTTGATGATCTCTCATCAATTTTTGGAGGTAGTGTGGCACTTAAAGTATAGTTCAGTGATTTTATTTTAAATGTTAATGTCTTCTGATGATATTGCATGTGCTGAACTTTCATCATAATTTTGGCAAATAGCTGCTCCATCATCTAATGAGTTCCAAGAAGTTGAAGGAGAAAGTGAAGAAAGGCGAAGAGCCAGGTTGGAACGCCATCAAAGGACTAAGGAGCGTACGGTATGTGTCTTTTCAATAGTTTTGTAAACTTTTGGCCCCTTTATGAAAATTAGGAATTGGTTTTAGCTCACTGCCTGTTTTACCTAATAGTTTTTTATATGATTTCTGAGAAGTTGAGATTGTTGTTTCCGTTTTAGGTGAAAGCACTTGCGGAAAAGAACGAGCGAGACCTTCAAGCCCAAAGAGAACAAGCTGAGAGACATGTAAGTAACTCTTGTCTGCCATCACTTAATTTGTTCTTTATTTGCTTGTTTTTATGCGCGGAACGATTTTATCATTTTAGTCAAGTTGTAATTAACCTAAAACTGTGCCAAAGTTTGTGTTACTTCTTATCTTTCTGTTTTCCAGTTATTTATAAAAAATGTGTTGCTTTTGTATATCTCTCTCTCTCTCTCTCTCTCTCTCTAAGTTGATATTATGTTTTGTATCGATGTCTATGTCACCAGGCAAGTAAAAGTGTATTGCGTTTGGAAAAATGCTTATTTCTAAATCAAAAACATCAAGAAAAATATTATACTAATTGTGGCCAGAAAACTAAAAGAATTCTAAACTCTATGCTGTTCAACCATATCCGCTGTGGAATCAACCCGTCTATCGTCCCACTCAACACTAGTTATTGGGCAGGGCTTTAACTTTTCATTATGGAAGTATAAACTACAAGGGCTTGTTCAACGGAAGATGCAAATATGTTGGGATTGTTTACATAAGATTTGAACTTCAAAATACACTGTTTTCATTTTTCAATTAGAACCGGATTCAACAGCTTGGTTTGTGATGACCAGTTAAGTATTTGTGTGCTAAAAAGTTGTTCCTGATATGAATTTCAAAGGATTATGGTGATACTATGATAATTGATAAAATCCCCGATGTTCTACTGATAATGGGATTATGTACTGTTTTAGTCTCTTTGCTGTTTGTTTGTATGTATATCTTTGTTTTCTTTTTTTCTTTTTACTTTCATTGTTTCTCTTTTATCGGCTTAGCTATAATGAAACTCAAATGACAATTTGGATTGATCACTGACTGTCTTATCGTTTACATATATTCAGAGAATTGCTGAAACACTAGATGTTGAGATTAAGCGCTGGGCTGCAGGAAAAGAAGGGAATTTGCGTGCTCTGCTATCAACTATGCAATATGTATGTCTTCATGATAGATTAGTTGCATTCTCTGATACTCCATGTTGTTGCTGTTGTTGTTCTTCATGATATTGTTATTATTAGTTTTTTTTGGGGGGACTTGTCTGGGTATTTTGGCATATAGATCAACTTGTAGCCAGGGATGTAAGGCAAAATGTGCTGCCTGTATTTGCATGGAAAACATATGCAGAAAGTTTGTACCCATTTTGATTTTCACTTCTTTTGCAAGAAAATGAACATTGTTTTTAATTTGGACAGACGCATCTTAGATGCATAATCTTGGTTTTACTACGATTTTTTTTAGTTTCTTTCCATATGGCTATTTGTTGGGTCATGATTGAGTTGCCAGTTCCGTGCGGCAGTTTATGACAGTTAGTTTTAGTTGTTTCCATTGTTAAGTTAATTTTGAGTGCTACACAGATGAGTAGATATAGAACTTATGTTCTTTGTTACTGTGTCCAAACTATTCGACTGTGAAATATTAAAATTTATTCAACTTATACTGACCCTGGTTTTTGAACGATCATCAGGTACTGTGGCCTGAATGTGGTTGGCAGCCAGTTTCCTTGACTGATATGATTAATGCTGCCCAAGTGAAGAAAGTATATAGGAAGGCAACCTTGTGTATTCATCCCGATAAGGTACAGCAGAAAGGTGCCAATCTTCAACAGAAGTATGTAGCCGAGAAGGTGTTCGACCTCCTTAAGGTATGTAATTTATACTACATATCCGGATGATGGATTGTTGTCCAGAATTGAAAAATGCATAAATATAATACTCATGTATTAAAACCATTAAAAATCCATTGCAGATAGAACAATAACCATTCAATAGAAATAATTGTCTGAAAAAAATAGAGGAGAAGACAGAACTGCCCCCAACTCTCTCTCTCTTTACTTCATCCTCAGATTCCTTTAGCATAATTATTTTCATTACAACTTTGTTCTTTCTGTGCTGTTTTTTTTTTGTAAGGAATTACATCAAAAAATTTGTAACTAGTAAGGGTACAAAAATATAACCAATTGATTTAGCATTGCTATTACTTGTACATGTCTGGGTATTTTGGCATGGAACCAGTAGTACAACTCTACACCACAATTACTTCTGTTTCATCTTTTTAGAATCCTACTCACTGAGTTTTATGGCATGGTAAATTGGTAACAGGAAGCTTGGAACAAGTTCAATTCAGAGGAGCTATTTTGAATTCCTTCAATGATTCTTCCACTTCGAGCTACTCCATTTGGCAATCATATCATTTGTCGTAAAAGAAGAAAAATTCTGCTCGCTTTCTAGAAGAAAGGCTTTGTTTCGTTCATGGTGATGGTAGAATTTTTGGTTAATGTGGAATATACCGAGAGGTTTCCATTTGCCATCCAAAGATGCCTGGAGGGTATTGTCTTATATTTCCCTTTTTTCTTCCCCTTGTTCTTTCTCTTTTTTCCTCTTGTAAGTGTTTGATTAGGGGAGTAAATCCAGGGTTTATAGGAGTTTGAAAAGATGGCTTTTGAAAAATAGAAAAAAGCTAGTTGATGTAGCATACCATATTATGGTATCACAATCAACTTTTGTTCAGTGATTCACCCAGTTAATATAGCCCGGGCAGATTTTGCCCTGATTTTCATATATGTTTGTGATATAGAACATTCTGTTGAATATGTATACACCATTATTTGTATTGATATCAAAACATTAATATATCAGTGATGATTGAGCTCTGAAGTCTAATGCTTGATCTGCTTTTTATATTGTTTTCTGTAATAGGTCCAACTCTCAAGTAACAGCCAATTTCAAAAAAAGCAGAAGTACTTGTCATGCTTTATTTTTTATTTTCCATTGCGCTTATGAAAGACTTTTAGTTAATCTTACTCAAAGATTTCATGGCATGCTTTCTTTGCGATTGAGGCTAAGTTGGTCTTGTTACTTAAAGTTGGTATGATTGCTTCAGTGAACAGAATGAACTCATTTTGATCAAGGCCGAAGTGCTACTTTATTTCTTGTATTAGGAACTTGCCAGTGGTTCTAAAATGCTCGGCTGATGCTGTTACGTTTATGAAGGTACTGAAGCTGTTAGAAAGACTAGTTTTCCGGTTTTACTTGCTGCTGTAGCTACAGTCGGTAGAAGCAAAATCAACAGTCTCTTTGTATGACCATACCAGTCATCCGATCCACTGACCTCTTTGCAAAACATGGATACCATATCTCTCCCATTGGGGCAGTCTTAGAATCCTCTTCTGGTATCTAAATTTTTCTCAACTTGTTCGAACTCATCTGTGCTACATACGCGCTATATCGACGAGAGAAATCAAGGAATCATACTACAGATCAGTCTTTTGCTGGAATAAATACTGTAGAGTTCGACAGTTAATGAGGAATACTTGCATCTGGGGAAAATTGTATCACTTGATGACTTCATTTCTGCGTGCATCTACGAGTTACAATTATTCCACACAACTGAGACCATATGAAGGCTATAACTGTATAACCTTAGGGATCCCATTTCCAGTCATCAGTACCAGCGAACAAATTAACAATGACGGATAGCAAGAGTTTTTAGAGGTTTTGTATTTTTTTTTTTTTTTTTGAGAATTTTGTATTTTTGTTGGTTCGAAAAAAAAAAAATTATACATTGTGCCCCACTTCAGGAAAAAAAAAAAAAAAAACAAAACAGATAACAGATATCAAGGTCACTCAAGGAGCAAAGGAATAATCTCTAATTTGAATGTTGAGAGCTCTCTAGCGTCCTATGCTAAATTACACTTGCATTTAGTAGGTTTGGGTATTTCAAATTTCATCACTTTCTCAACTCCAAATCGGGCATTCCAAATTTCTATGACTTCCTCTTCAAACGATGAGTTTCGCTTCCAAATAATCATCTTGACATTTGCTTGTTACAGATCGGAGGTGGATTGGCATGAATTGCTTGGCATCAATTTGTTGTCATTGAGCCTTCAATTTCTTGTAAGTCTCTCTCTATCTTTCAATTGATGCTCCTGGCCTTCTGGAAATCATAATTGTATGGTCTGAGCATAAACTTTAGTTTTATTTTCGTGATAAACAAGTTCTATCTGTGATTCTGTATTGCACATTTGAATCAAATATCAATATGGTTTTGTGAAATTCTAGCAGCATTTTTCCCTTTTGGGGTTAAAGACTTAGAGTAAGTGAACCTGACCTTAGTGGGTAATGGGTCCGTGGGAGAGATGTTATATCTGCTACCGTGCCTTAGTGCTAGAGATATTATATCTTTCCACTTATAGTATCCGTTAGGTTGAGAGCTGTGGCGTATCTCTTGGAGGTGTTGTGGCTATCCCTATTTCTGCACGATGTTTGGTCAATCTGTGGCTAGAGCTTTTAAAAGATCAAGATTTCAAGAAACTAACTTTGGGAGTATGAATAGCTTGCTAATTATATTTTACCAAGTGAAGTCTTCTTGCTTGGACTCGCTAAATATCTCTCTTTTGCAAGAGATCAAGACATATGCAGTGTATGCAGAGTCAGCTAATGCTGCACCGGATCGAGTTGGTTGCTATTTAAGCTAACCGGAAGTGGAATCTAAAAATTGGTTGAATCAACCTAGCCTACATCTTCCTTGGTGGTATATTTTTGAAGAGTGATGGTGGGTTGCCTGCACAAGTGCACCCTGTACTTTCTCAACCAGATCAAAGTGCTCAGCTATGTTTCTTTTCAATATAATTTTCCAAAAAAAAAAACAATGTCATTTTTCGTTTTTCAATACTAGGGCTAAAAACTTTTGCACCTCAAGTAGTGGCTAAACTAACCTTGACCTAGGTAAGAGTAGTTAATCGACCCTTCTATCTAGCTGTCCTAACTTCCTGATCCTCAAACTGTCTGTAAGGCCGTTCTAGCTAGTCTTTCCATAAATTAGTCTCAGGTTGATTTAAGTAGCTTGCATTTATACTATTTGTGTTTGTCATCATAGTAGTGTTGCAAGGAGGAGACAAATACACTTTGCTGCTTAGGCAATCGGAATGCTAGCTGTTTATCGAAGCAAATATGCATGTGCTGCATGAGTTCCAAAGTTTGACAAGAGATTCAAGATGAGGTCCTTGGATTGACTTAACATTCTGCATCGATCTGGGGTGAACCTAATTGACTATGTGTTGATGCTTGTAACTTAGCCTATGAAACTTATAGTCATATATCCAGAAGCGGTCTTCAACATGCAAAGGGAGAGGGTTTGTCGATTGACTTGAATCTTTCAGATGGTGTATGGTTTATGCCCAATATAACCAAATAAATCAGAGCCGTCTACTTATTATAAGCTTACTCATTAACGGTGGTAATAATTTATATTTCACACGTTGAAAAGGGGTCCTTTAATTTTCTTTCTAATTTGTTGGAATGACACATTATGGATTTACAAATTTTTGACAATTGAATGGCATATTCTCTGCATTGTAGAGTGGTACAATCAAAATTAACGACATAATATTATGCACAAGCACTACTAAACACCGAGCCAGTTGGACTGAGGATGCCTGTTCCTTCTGATGGTGTATGGGCACAGATAGGATGTGTGTATAGAATATGTACTAGTATAGTCCTATAAGTATTGGGGTTTAATGTGTTCCTAGGTTCTAAGATTTTCTGGGTTATCATTTTGGTATGAGATAGTCTCATGTATTTGTGCTTTTTCTGAATGGTCATCTTCTGGGTCGTTTTTGCTGAGATTGGTTGCAAAGAATGCTTCTTTAACAATTATAATTTGTTTTCCCATTGCTGTCTTTTATTAAATTTGATAAGATCCATGGTTTGCTCTGTCATTGTATATTGTTGATGTACTTATAATGTGACTACTTCTTTTCTCTGTTTCTTTGTGTTTCTGCTGTGTTTTGCTAGATTGGTGCTTTTTTATATATTAGAACGTTGTGTAGGAATTTTTTGCATATTGGTGATAAGAACCTTCGTGCTCGCTTTAGTACAGCTCTTTGGATTCAGTATGCATTGCTAAAGACATAGTGTTTGTAACATGTGTGTATATTAAATGCAGGATAAGTTGTTCTGATGAGGGAGCATTACTGGCCGATGGAATCAGGCAATACAATTTCTTAGAAGACACATTTTTTCAGTAATGCTTGTGCTTAGTAGGAGTTAGGAGATGCCTCGCCTGAATTGAATGGATATATGCCGATTTGCCTTGCATAGTTACCGGCTATATCTTCCCCCTTTATCAATTCTCATCAAGCCTGCTATTGTATTGCCATCCTCCGCAAGCTGCTATTCTAAACTAGCTAAGTTCGCACAGTTGTCACTCATTCCTTCAAAACCAACTATTTATACTAGAGTGGGCCGTGCCTCCTCCTATTCTTCATCAGCATCCTCGTCAATGGAAGCCCCTCCTGAAGGTTACAGAAGGAATGTTGGTATCTGCCTCATCAATGATTCAAAGAAGATTTTTGCTGCTTCAAGGTTAGATATACCTGATTCTTGGCAAATGCCACAGGGTGGCATTGATGAGGGTGAAGATCCAAGAACTGCAGCCATCAGGGAATTAAGAGAAGAGACAGGAGTTCTGTCAGCAGAAATTCTTTCCGAGACACCTCATTGGTTAACTTATGATTTCCCACCAGAAGTTAGGGCAAAACTTCAGAAACAGTGGGGATCAGATTGGAAGGGCCAAGCGCAAAAATGGTAAGTCCCAAGATTCACTATGTCTTGCATGTCATGTAGCCTGCAACTTGTTTATTCATTACCTGGGGACAAAATTAGATGCTGGTTTTAACTACAAAAAGCACCTATTGTCTGCTTTTAACCATCATATAAGTTTAACCGTTTAAGCGTGCTTTCAATTTACGCAAATGGTTGTATCGAAATTGGACTAATGCAAAATTTCTGCTTTATTTGGTAACAAAAGATGTTATGCTCACATACATGTATGCGGAATTTCACAGGTTTCTTTTTAAGTTCACTGGGAAGGATGAAGAAGTCAATCTTCTAGGTGATGGCAGTGAAAAACCTGAGTTTGGGGAGTGGTCATGGATATCACCAGAACAAGTAGTTGATCTTGTGAGTTAACCTTACTGTGCCTTCTCTTTTCTTTCCTTATTGGCTACTAAAGGTTGTTTGAGTAAATCTAGTGTGTGCTCTATCAAATAACATTCACGGTTTCCTCTTTTTTCTTTCTGCAGGCTGTGGATTTTAAGAAGCCTGTTTACAAGGAAGTTCTTGCAGTTTTTGCACCCTATTTTTAACGAACGTTTTGTTCTGAAATAGCAGAAGGCTGATACTACAGGTTATGACATCCATTTCACTCACTTCGTGCAGAATTTAAATGGCATACTCTGACTTTCATTTATTTCTGGACTAATAAATCAGCTTTGGTTTAATTGATAACTTTGTTTTCTACATAAATTATAGAGAAATTCGTCTGAACGGTATCTCAACTTTGGCTCCTTATAAGTTTTGGTATATCAACTTCCAGAAATATCAGATTGGTACTCCAAGTTTGGATCCCAACCGAACATCGGTATCTATAGTCGTTAAGTCGGTAACGGCGCTAACAAAGTGACTTATTTGAACGGTGATTTTTTCATTCATGTCTTAATCCATTTTTTATATTTTTTTTATTGTATCTAGGCTGCAATTCGTCTCCATGTTTTGTTTTTTGGCAAATGTTATTTCAACAACCGCAAAACCCAGAACGTCTGGAACTCATCCTTCAAACCCAAACACCTACTGTATCTTGAAGTCTAATCTTTTCTGGATCATTTTTCACCCCAATTCAAATATAAAACCCCTTAATTATTACCTTCCCAGAGATCCTGTCCCAACCTCAACCCCAAGTCCCCAACCCCAAACCCAAATCGGCAAAATGCTAGTCTTCCAAATTATCAAGTTATGGTTTCTTGGCCATCTCCTTGAGGGGTACTAAGAAAATCTGGATTTCCAACGAGTATATGCTCCTTCCATAACCCTCCGGTCGAGTCAAAAGCCGTCTCCATCTGCATTGACATGCATCCCTACCTCGTCGGAATCCAGAACAACATCGCATCAGCTGGCGAGATCTCCAAAATTCGATCATCCTTTGGCGGCGTCTTCATCTCATCCAGTACTTGCGCCGTCAGAGTCTCCGGAACCCTGCACCCCACACCCTCTAAATCCTGCGCGCCAGCTCCTCCACCAAGAACTACAAACATAATGTCTCGATCTAGAAAGTACTTAGCTTAATTTAGTTGTTGGAGAAAGAACAAAGAAAGCAGCCGCTGTACGTGTGTCCGAGCCAACAACAAAATATTCGTTAGCAAGATATATGCATCATCATCTCAATTGTAGTCACTATATTAGACCAAATTTCGATGCAATACAAATTAATTAAGGAGCCAATCGATCACTTTTCTTAGAGGAGCTATATCAATTCATCATCGCCAAGATAATTACATATGCATCCATTTATAGAAAAACCTAGTTGCAGAGAATTCAGAGTGCTAGAGAGGTCGAGGGCACATATAATGTCGATAACAACATGAATGCAAATACGGTTGTCACTATATATTCATAAGGTGATCACAGCAAAACCTTCATTCATATTCAATGATTCATATACAAAATACAGGTACAGGTACAACTTAGGAATAGTGGTTTACATTCAATGTCTAGCACTAATTATCCTATTGGATTGCAAATTAAGCCTGCAAATTAACCAATGCAAGCTTATTTGATACCCACCTAGCTATGTGCTGAGGACTGCACAATAGTTTCCATGTATCTTCTTCTTCCCGGCGAGAATTGTTGTTTTATAACCAAAAGGAAAAGTCAAGCCTCAATCAAATCCCATTGGAATTCTCTAAATAAGTTGAGGGACTTATTGATCCAGCCCTTGATCAAACTCTTCTTGTGACCAGAAGCAGCTGCAGCCAATGGCATTGGCTGACTCGTAGGTGGCTTCTTGCATAGAGTGAAGTTAACTCCCTCTCGGGACCCAATTGTCTCCCAAGGACTCAGAGCATCAGTGCCGGCGGCAGTAGTTCAGTATAGCACAAAATCTTTGAGATCGGAGCCAAGAACTGGTAGCCGACCGTCACGCTCGTAGGATTTCAAGGCCCTTTGGATGACCACACCGACTAGTTCCTTCTTGTTCACCACCATGGCCGGTCCTGAGATATTTAAGGCCCGGTGCGAAAAAAAAAATATGTGCCTCTTATATAAAATTTTTAGTAAAAATAAATTAAGAGATTAATGTCGTTGGTGTATAAAGGTCTCAAGAAGACCAACAAACTTGGGTTTGGGCAGATTCTGAGAATGTCGATTTGTTAAATTGTTAATAAAACGCAAAGAATTTTCATAGAAAATTGTTAAAATATTGATCCAATCGCCAATGGGCCTCTTTTATTGTAACAGATCTTCTCCATAATTGATGTAACGATTATTCAAATTTGAGAGAAGATTAAAGTAGACCAAGAGATTCTAGAAGACCCAAAAAAAATAATTAAGAATAGTTTGTTATCAATATTTTTTCCTATGTATATTTTTGTTATCAATATTTTTTTTCCTATATATATACACACACACATAATTATATAACCAAGAGATAAACAAGAGATGATTAGATGTGCCCCTTTGATTTAAGACCTAGTGCAAGCGCATTGTGTGCACTGGGCAAGGACCGGCCAATGTTCACCACGAACCGGATCGGCTTGGTACTGCCGACCACACCGATTTTGATCAGCATCATATTATTGTCACCCTTGACTTCCTTGGACTTCTGCTTGTAGAGCAACATCATTGGAAAGTTGTTGGAAAGACGAAAATTCGATTTAGGTTATTGCTTCCACTTGCAGTGGAGAACGATTCTTTGTTTAAGGGTCGAGGCCGAGGCGACGGTGGCGGCATCGGCAGCCTTCTTTGCGACTTTGCAAAGTCAAGGGCGTAAAGGATTGCATGAAAGTTCTGATGAAGATTATGGTTTTGGTTTTGAGGGCATTACTAGCGAGACAAAACTGGAGGCTTTTGTGGTTTATAACTCCTATAATCGTGTTCTGTTTCCTTTTAGGTTACGGATTGACGAATCCTTGTTGGGTTAGGATAGAGAGATCCTTGTCTTTTATTTCCTTTTTGGAATGAAATCCCTTTTCATTAAGGCCTTGCTAAGTATCAACTATCAAAAAAAAAAAAAAATACCGGATGGTTTGTATGGCTTTTTAGCCAATGCTTGTAGTTGTTGATCTTTCTGAATAAAATTGACGTCAGTGATCAAAAAAAAAAAAGTATCAACTATCAACTGCAAATTAACTTCTAAAGGACGTATCCACCCCAACATCAACATTATTATTTTTTGGATGTGAAATCCACACTCCCTAAATTGTAATTCACATTCTCACTTTCTATTTTTAATCATCATTTTCATAAAAAGACAAAAATTAAGTCACTAAAGACAAAATTTAAGTTACCAAAAATATAAAGTAGGGGTGTGGATTACAATTTTAGGAGTGTGAATTTCACTTTTTTTTTTTAGAAGATATAACATCAACATGAGTGCGTCTATTGCCACCCCACGTTCTTTTCACACCTCACTTATATATTTTTAATTGTAAAGTCTACTTTGTTCACCCATTTAGAATACCTAAAATATTATTTTCTCAATTCTGCTTTGTTCACCCTATATTCTTTTCTCACCCTACATATATTTTTTCAATTTCAGATTTGTTTTGTTCACCTTACATTAGATCTCTTCTCACCCCGCATATATATTTTTTAATTTTAAATTTAATTTATTCACCCGTTTGCAATACATACAATATCAGGCTCTTCCAATAATATCATTTGGGTAAGTGAAATCACATTAAAGTATAAATCCCAATTAAAAAACAAGAAAAAAACTCTCAAACGTAAATCATTGGTATTCGTCGATGTCAAGATGCATAATGTTTGTAAATGTATCTCTACTTGGAAAAAGTTTTGACGCTGATGAAAAAAAAAATCGAATATAAGTGAGCGACTAAACATGAAAATTTACATACAAAATCAACATGAGAAATAATGAGTAAAATGATAGACAAATCATCAACAAAGAAAAAAAAAGAAGAAAAAAAAATTCAAATTGTTCGCCCCTCATGTTTAAGTTGAATGATAGCGTATTCATATTACATAAAACGACCGAATATGATAAATTATGGGTTAAGGTTTATGAAGTACATGTTTATCAAAATAAAAATAAAAAAATTGTAATTTGTAACAACTTATTGTCTCTTGTTGTAATTTTACATCAGGGTATATTGGTCTTTTAATAAATTAATAACGTGTGGGGTGAGCAAAGTGGTTTGTGAGGTAGTAATAGATGCACCCCATCAACATTCATACAATTACTAGTCAACAAAGGGGTAGTTGTCTAACCTAATCGATATCAAAATCGACAAGGAGGCGGACCGCCAACAACAAAATTAGCCTCGTCCGGTGGCAACCGTGGTTATTGGCTGGCCACTTGGCCATGCCGATGCCACTTGGTTTTGTTGCCGGACGAGAACTTCCATGGCTTGGCAACATTTGAGATGGAGGATGGCCAATTGGTTTTACAGCCCGCTTGAATCCTGTCATTAATCTTGGTGGGGCGCAACAGTCTCCAGAAACCATGAAGCAAGGAAGGATTGAGGGATGCGTGTTCTGAATGGTGTCATGGCGGCGAGAGTTGACAGCGTGGTCATGATGATAGTTTCAGACGGTGTCAAGGAGGTGGCTAAGCGGCTGTTGCTTCATGCTTCGGATGCGATGGTGATTCACTGGAACATGGCATGTACACCAAGCTTGTTGGGCATTGGCCTGTTTTTTTAGGTTGTCATTTTATGGGCTGCAGTGTTAGGCCTCAGCCCAACTCTGTGTTTTAGTTTTATCTATTACTTTAATTCCTCGTATTTAGGAACCTAGTGTCTTTTGTGCACACCCGATCAATTTGTAGCGTCTCTGGCGTAGTATCGAAGGAGGGTCTCCGCTACCTCTACGATCCTAAAAGTAATGATTAGGTCTAGTCTATGTGCCACTGTGTGTACTACCACAAACTTTTTATCTACCAATTGCGTGGTAGAGGAAGGGTATCTAATGACATTTTCTGGCTTGAGCTTAATATCAACGTGATATTTATTAAAAAACTAAATAAAATAAAAAAAGGGTAGTTGTCTTGTATCAAAGACTTGCGACTTAGAACCATCGAGGCCATAAAATGTTTTTTTTTAAATGGCGTGAAGGGTATACACTGAAACAAAAACAAAAAAAATTAAGTAATTGTCTCATTTCTTTATTAACGCAAGCGAAAAGACATATCATAAGTAATTAATTCTGGCTATTCACAATTCACAAAAGTATAAGTGATGAACTCGATCGGGTCCATATATTACAAGGTACGTATGCTTCCAATAACTAATTGTAGAATAATTTTAGAGGTGAAATGTTGCTCCGCTTAATACGATCCATCTTATTTTCACACTCTTTTATATATAAATAGCACGTAATGTGTATTGAGTAATTGACGATGTCATTACCTTATTTAAGCTGTAATCTCAAGACGTTCTCATACTCTATTATCTTATAAAAATCATTCATGAAGCTAGCATGATGGTAATTTGTTCAAACTGATTCATATGTTGATACATATTTGTTACACGCACGCACACATATAGAAAGCATGATGATAACCTCAAGCTAGCTATTAGCTATAGAAAGCATCAGAATTCATTCAATAAAACAATGTATATAGTGATGGATTGCGTTTTTGCTTGTGCGATGATATTTGCACTAATTTATGGATCGGTTGAGGGTCAAGCGTCTAGTTTCTGTGCTCAAGCCTGGAACGAGTTCAGCAATTGCATGAGGTTTATCACCGGATTACTTTCGCAACCGTCAGCGCAGTGCTGTGATTCGTTGAGGAGATTGAACAAGATGGCCAAAAATAGTGACAGCGGACCTCGCAATATATGTCAATGCATTGAGGACATGTCTCGTACATACGATATTCCTTTTGTAGCCTCCATCATCCAAGATCTACCCGTCCTTTGCAGTGCACACCTTAGTTTCCCAATCTCTAATCGCATGAACTGCACCATGTAACTTGAGGAGATCTTATGTTACAAATCAAGACTCAAGTATATAGGATAAGTAACCACTGAATCCGATGAAAATTGAAGCTCTGCAGCACAATGTTGTAATTGGAGTAAATTAAACTTATCTCGTTGCCACATTCGGCATACTGGCCGGGCTTAATATTCTCCAATATCTCACCTCCAAGGCTCCAATTTCTCCTCTAGTTTTTTCTTTCTTTCTTTTCTTCAAATAAATGACAAATCATGGTGTATAACTTGTAGGTGAGAATTGGAGGAAATTCATTCCATCTGGAAAACAGGTCTAAATCTTATGGGAGCACCTTCACCTTCACCTGGAGAGCTATAGCTCCTCCAATGTGAAGATAAATGCTAAATTTATACCCGGCTTTTTTTGTTCCTTAATCACCGATGCTACTAGCAAAAGATCATACACACACTTCCCATATACTTGCGGTTGTTAAACAGAGAGCATACAAGACTTTAGAACTAATTCTACTAAACCAATCAGGAATATGACTCGGTTTCCGAAATTTAAGTTAAACGAGTCTTTTATGGTTTCCCAGCAAAGTACATCAATATAAAGAAAAAGAGAAACCATCACTAAGGACTAAGGGGCAACACGACGCAGTCTTCTGGGAGTGTCGCCGCCATCCGTGGATGCACAGAAACCTTGTTAGAGAAGAATCTCTTCGCTGGCGGCTGAAGAGTAGAGTCCACATCTGAGTTACAATCAGAAGCCAAAGTCGAAAACGAACCGTTTTGAGGCGCAGAGGAAGCAGAACGTGAAGTCTCGGGTTGACGGGCGTGTACAGTACCAGATAAAGTGGATCCTCCACCAACAATAACACTAATAACTCCCGAAGATGGAGTTGTCCCCAGACGATTGGTTCCCACTGTGGCCACTGTAATAAAACAACACGTTTACTTAGATAAACGAAGCCACAGTTTTACATCTATTCAACTTGTCCAGTATACTGGATAAAATGCAAGTTTACAGGTGAGTATTAACGTAATGGGAGTTCACTTCCACACATATTCTGAGTGAGTAGATCTTATTATGAATCTCTTATTACTTGTCCATTATGATGACTGGTTCCCACAGCACCTACTGTAAACAATTCGCTTTAGTTGTTTGTAATCCAAGCAATTATATAAAGAGGAATTCACTCATAAGTTGGCACATAGACATTCGCTAAATACTGAACAGCATTTCTAAATTTACCCCTAATTAACACGGAAGCCGCCTTATTTTTATTTTTATTTTATCCTCACTAGGAGCACAGTGATTAGTATATTTATTAGGTGTATCATCATGGGAAAACATACCACTCATCTCTGATTCTGGTTCCCTTTTAACCGAATTTGGAATTGGAGTGTTGGGTCTCATTTGTTGTTGTAGATCAGCCGCTACAACTGATGGGGCCTTAGATGATAATAACTCAGAACAGACTTGCCCTTCAATAGCCGGGGTGGGAAACAATGGAATATGACTCAACTTACCTGAAGAGGAACCCATATTATGAAATGAAGCAAAATACCATTTTCTAGCAAATGTAAGCTGGCCAACATTTTAGCTACCCAGCTTATTATTTTTCCAAATTGAGTAAAGTCTGACTAAGCATATTTTTGAATGGAAAAGAATAATATAGTAGGTCAGTTACTACTTACTAAGAATGAAATCAAATTCAAATGAGTTGGACATATTGGAGGAAAAATAATTCATTTACTTATTTTGTATTTACTTACGATCTCTCAGAGTGTTGTAAGCAACCTTTGCTGCACTCACTTCTGCCAGCTTCTTGCTTCTTGCTACCTCACCTGTAAAGTATTCTCCTCCAATCTCCACGGTTGAAACAAACCTAAGCATGTGAGGTTCACCCGAAGTCGTTGAGCTATAAAGTGGTACATGTTGGCCTTCTTTTTGAAGTAGTTCTTGTAGAAGGTTCTTGTACAAACCAGTATCATCCTAAAGTGAAGCAAAGAACAGAAAAAAACAAAAAACAAAAACCAGGTTAGGCTCGTTTTGAATTATAACGACATAAATATAATAGTTGGCTACGGGTTGTCAGAACAATAACTTCTTGGACTCCATTTGGCAACAGGGAGATCAAAGCAACTTTTGCAGCTGCATGTTCAGCATCCTTCACAGTGGGAAGAAATTCTTGACCCTGATAAGTCTGTCCATTGATTGCTACTGTACATTTGAAACGAGCGGCATGAGGAGGACCTTCACGCTCGCAAGAGTACACAGGTAAATTTAGGTTCCTCTTTTGAGCATAATATTGCAGCTGGTTCTTATGATGCTGTACATCTGCACCCCATATGAAAATAGTATTAGTTGCAAAGCCTAGAAAACAAACCACAATAAATTTGACACTGGGTATGAACTAAGACATAAAAGTGAGCAAATTGATAAGTACAATATGCGGAGGCTAGAATGTCAGGCATTATATAATGGATATGCCATTACTTTCTCTCATTATATTTTTTTATTTCTATGTTTCATGTCCAAGATCCCAACATGCTAGCTACAATAGAATAATGAAAATTATATCTCGAGCTCCCGTCACATCTTTTATAAGACAATTCCATTTCAGCTTGCGCAAAAGAACTTTTTCAAGACCATGCGAAATACTACACACCCTTTGATAACTACCCAACAACCTTGAGGTTTTGTGAAAACATTCAAAATACTCCAGTGCAAGAACTGATATTATATCCTTTCAAAACAAAAATGCTATTATGTTAAGCCCGGTGTCAATTATCAAAGAACGTGTCACTAGAGTTTAAACAGAAGAAGTTTTCTAACCTTTAGAATAGTTATCACCGTCAACACTTAATGAGCTGCCACTGTTCTGAGAACCGACAACTGTCGTATTGTCGCTGATCTGAGATCCTACGGGAAGTCCTGTAATAACAAGCATTTGAAAATGTGAAAGAAAGGAAAAAGTAATACAAAGTAACTTTTCACTCACACGAAACCCTAGGAAAGTAATGCTTATCTGAATACATAGTAACAAAGTTTCATTTGGAAAATAATTAAATCCTATTCTCCCTTCACCAACAGTAATAGTCTGTTAAGGATCATAGAAGCCTTTAAATACTATAAGAAAAATCAAAGAGAGAACCCCATAAAATGCTAAAAAAAAAAAATAGATCACATATAGGAATATAGTCAGATAAGCATCATCACATCAGAAAATTAAATATTATGGGACTTAATATCAGGATCAACAGAGAAAAATGCCAGAAAAGTAAAACTCTTTCCAAAGTTCCATTCAATAGTCAGAATAAAACTTGAAAGAGGCTCAGCTATTAATTAACATCAAAACCCTAGCATAGAATTTCTATAATTGAATAGGGTGGGTTGAAAAAAAATCATGTAATGACATTAATACTTTATCTGGATTAGATATGAATTTAAATAATTTCTGTCAGAAGATATGATCAGGAAGCTAATAGAGCTAATGATAAACAGAATCATCACAGTCATGCAAGCCTTAGAAAACATGCAACGACACAAACTGTAGTATGATAGTTACCATAGTCTGAAAAATATCATTGAACTTTAGCAATATGTTGTCCTAGGAACTCCTGGTGAACCAAATTGCTTTTAAGTAACTTGAAAAATACTGCTCTGAGAGAAACTATCTCTATCTTTGCATAAACTCACTGGTGTTCTGTACTAGTACACCAAACCCCAAACATCTAGAAGCTGTTTCTCATGCTTTCACATACCAATTCCATAGATCTACTGATCAAGAGCTGCACAGCCTCAATAACGATATATCACACAAGCTATACCCCTATGATTATAAACTGAATAGATAAACATTTGCACAACTCAAATCCTTATAGAAAATTAAGCAGACATCCAAGCCGGAATCAAACAGAGAATTCGAAAACCGAAACCAAACGGAGCATAATCAGATTTCTGAACTGAAAACCGAAATCTTATACCTGCGATAAGACTGGGCTGAGGGAAAGACGAAGGAGCGGGGCGGGAAACAGGGAAGGGCGCGGCAGAAAAGTGCTCGATTGCGAGGCGAGCGGCGTCGTTTTGGGCGAGCTTGGAGGAGCGGAAGGATTGGGGAGTGTGGAAAGTGAGGCCGTTGACGAGGACGGAGGCGGCGAAGCGAGGGTCGTGATCGAGGCCCTCCTTGGTGCTGCTGTACTCCGGTAAGGCCCAAGCCTTCTTCTGGCACACCTCCTGCAGCTTCGACTTGAACATTTTCGACCCAAAACCTGAGGACTGAGGAGGCAATCGAATCAAATGCAATGCTTTCGGTTTCTGAATTACTGCATGAATTTATAAGCGTGTTGTGTGACCCAGTGATAATCGGATCCGGATCCTCTCCTAATAAGCCTCTCCTAATATTTCCTAATAAGACGAACCAAGGGCCAAGATGCTCCTACTCTACTCAAAAGCCATCTTTCTCTCTCTTCCTGAACTCATAACAAGAGTCCTTCACAATATCTATCTCTTTCCCTGGACTTCTCAAGTTAATCAAGCTTCTAATGTCAATATCCACAACAACGATTTACAACCCAGAAAAAAAAAAAAAGTTGGATTCATAAAGGACAAATCCCACCCACAAGTCCACAAACGAAAATTTGGATGTTAACCCAGAAAAATAAACCCAATGCCACTCTCGCAATTCTCCTAAGCTTGGTGAAGGGATTGGCCTCGGATTTGGGTAGTGAAATCCATGATTTGTAGAGAAGTATGAGATTTACTGATACTCCATTAATGAACAAGATCAAGATTCTGCTCTATTTTTTCAACTACTCATGAATACCCAAATACAAATCAAAACTTTTCAATTCAATCATTCATGAGGATAGATGAAAGATGTAGATAAAGGATGATTTTTTTTGGGGAGCCTTAATTTTCTATTGCTTCACCCTTCGAGGGTAGCTTTCGTCCAAATCAGGAACTCAAGAAGGAAGCCGTCTTCGTTCTGGAGAGAAAATAGCTTTCGAGTAGAGTAGGAGCATCTTGGCCCTTGGTTAAAATTGTACGGCCGAGATCGTCTTATTATGAAATATTAGGAGAAGCAGGAGAGGATCCGGATCCGAATCCTCGGGTCAGTAATCAGAACCACCACCACCAAAACCCAAAACCGTAGCCGCGGCCATTGCATCTCTCTCTCTCTCTTCTGTAATAATTTTCTCTCTTACTCTATAATTTGGGTGTGTAATTGTTTCTACAATATCTTGCTCCCCGACCATCATTTATGTCAGGTTTTCTATTCAGCTTTTATAAAGTCATTTGGCAGAAGAAACCAACGGAATGGAGTTTTTTCTCGACAACAACAAACAGAATGGAGTTGGATCAGAAAGCTTGCAAAGAGAGTATAAACTTTGGTGAAGATAAAAAGCGCGAGGACAAAAGTACTCTTAAAAATATGCCACGCAACAGACGCCGTTACTGGCTTAATAACTATAGGTATCGATATTCAGTCGGGATCCAAACTTGGAGTACCAATTTAATATTTCTAAAAATTGATATATCAAAGTTTAAAATGAGCTAAAGTTGAGATACTGGTGATATTCCTTCATGCAGATGTTTTTCCCCTTTTAATTATTGTTGACCATGTTAAATATGCCAAACCACTTTCTACCCACTGCACCACTTCGTCTTGCTTGTTTTTCAATTTGAAAGAATTTAACGTATCATACATACTAAACATAAGCCAGTATGGATGACAAAGATCGAAGTCGAGACGGAGCTCCGACAATACTATACGGTGCAAGGGGGTTGGATAAGCGTGTGAGCCTTTCTAAATGGGCCTTGAGCTGGACTCTTGTCTAGCGGCTGTTTTGGGTTCTAAGTTGGGCTATGGTTTTGCTTTAACCCAATTCAAAGTATTTAGCTAGTCTATTTACCGTAAATCCTTTTTTAGGATATGCGATTTTTCTAAGTATTAGTACTTCAATATTTCTTTGTTTAGAAATAAGTGAACGGAATTTTGTAATGAGTGGTGCTAGCATGCCAAGTGTTTAACTTATCCAAACATTTAGTAAGGGAGGACATGTATCTGTGTCATTCTAGTTTGAGTATCAATGAATTTGCCGTATGACCTTTTTGTCAAAAAAAAAACAAAAAAAACATAAGCCAGTGTGATCAGCATCCGAGTTTTGACTTGAAGATGTGTTGTGTAGTAAGTGGCTTACTCCAACCCTTGGAGCAAGGTTCCATAATGTAGACCATACTTTATCAGACTTGTTACAATCTTCCAGTCTGAGAATTTTAAGGAGAAAGAGTCTTGCACTTGTTTGGTTACTCATTTATTCATTTTGGTTGTTGTTTCCGCTACTAAATGACCAAGGATTAGATGCATGACAATCAAGGTAGACATGAGGTGTATGCGAAGAGGGCACCTCAGTTTTCAATGAAGTAAACTCAACTTATATATCATATGATGATGATTTTGATCAGTCTTTTGATTATGATAAATCCAACTACATTCTTCATATTGCTGTTATTATTATTCATATAATTCTCACCCATGACAACTCTACCATCCATTAGCGACGTATAGCTGCATGGAAGATTCTTAATCTTCTGTTGAGCTCTCCTCTCCACATCACTCTTCAGCCTATGCAACGTCTCAAACACTACAGGAAATATGGACTTAGCCGACGGAAACAACCCATCACCTAAGACTATATATCCGTCGCCTATGATCTTGGTAGACGAATTATCCGTTGTCTAAATTCCGTCGCCTAAGTGTTGTGAGGTAGACACTTAGGCGACGAAACTGAAGTTAGTCGTCGACTAAGAGCGATCAAACCCGACGGACCCTTACTTGCCTCGTCGACAAACTGATTCGTCGATAACAATCTCTGTCGACGGAAAGTTTTTGTCAGACATGTTCTTAGCCGACGAATGTGAAATTCTTCTTAGCCGACGTAATTGTCGTCAGTATGTAGTTTACCGACTAATATTTCATCGTTCTTAAGCGTTGTAATCCGACGAATTCCTAACAGTTCTTAATCGACAATTGATCTTTGTATTCTTCGGGTAGGTGGTTTATCTTACGCGACGAATGTGACTATTTCGGTCGCCTAGGTATTTTATATTGAGAGACGAATGTTACTATTTCCGTCGTTTTGGTTGTTTATCTTGGGCGACGAAGGTTACTGTTTCTGTCGCCCATGATAAATATTTTGGGCGACGAAAGTTACTGTTTCCTTCGCCTAAGAGATTTTATTTAGGGTGAAAAAATAGTGAATTTTTATTTTTTTAACCTTATTCACTATTTCCAAAAATTACAAATTAGTAACAATAATCAAACACATACAGATACATATATACCAGAAGCACTAGATTTGGACCATTTTTCATATATTGATCATAGATGGACAAATATTATTCATATATACATACAAAATAATTAATGAATTAACTAGGTAGAAAATTGTTCATACAATCTACATAAACTATGAATGAAGTACTACAAAATCTATTGCCAATTAGCATTCTCGTCGAATCATATGTTGTCGCCTTTATCATCATTGTTCTGTGGGGAAACTTGTTGAGGAGGAGGAAATTGTGGAGGAGGAGGAGGAGGTGGCATACCTAGGTGCTCATATATGGCTGCAACTTGGGATTGCATAGCACTATACATAGACTCGGCACATAGGGCACACTGCTGGACCTCTTGGAATTGTTGTTGGGCACGCTCCTCTGATTCCTTTAGTATCCGCTCATAGCGCTCCTGCACCTCTTGGAGTTGCTGCTCATCAACTCTAAGAGGACGACTATGTGAAGTGGAACCATTTGAAGAAAGGCTCAAGTCTCGCTCGCCTCCTCGTCCCATCCCTCTGATCTCCTTTCCTTTCCTCATTTTGAGCACCTTACCCAACACCTCAATTTGTTGGGACTGAACACTTTCCATAATCTCCTCCTCCGTCGCGTCAGGGTGTTGTTCCTTAAATGCATCATTTCGTTTATTGGCCTCATTAACCATGTCATTCTGCAATTAAAATACATCAATCAATAAACAAAACACGCAGCTCAACATTTCCATAATAAAGTTTACTGGTTGCATAATAAACAGGAAGCTACTGGGGTCAGTAAACTCAGTAAGCCTAGTAGAAGTTGACTGCCCCTCAGTAAACTTGCAATTCATTATCTCCCTTTCAATTTCATGGCCACAACACACAACAAATACCTTAATAAACAACTTTATTGCTACCTAGTAAACCCAGTAGAAGTGTACCTAATAAACAGGGAAGCTTCCCTGTCAAGCTTTCCAATACATGGTTTGATTATAAACAGGGAAGTTGACAATAAAATGTGCAAGTATTAATAGACCTTTATTAATAATAGACAAGGAAGCTTTCTAATGCATGGTTTGATCATATACATTTATTAATAGACCTGGTTTGATCATAAACAAGGAAGTTGACAATAAAATGTCAAGTTTTCCAATGCATCATAAACATGACATTTTGTATAATAAACTTGACATTTTGCATCATAGATTCCCAACAAATTAGCAGTCACAGATATTCCTTAATTGTCCAACATCAAACAATTACCATTACAATGTTGTCTATTAGAAGCAGCAAAATATGACATTCATTCAACTTATGATCATATATATACTAATAGCCGGATTTACACATGCTTGACTAATCACTGATAAGCTTACATAATAGTAAAAAGAGAGACACTTATATAATGCTTGGTTGTAACTTCATCATCCTCCCTGACATAGGTTTTCTCAAAGCCTTTGATTATTGGAAGCTGCTCGCCTTGTATTCTGAGTTCCTCCATTGTCTTTCCCCACGGTTCCGCTTATTTGCTAAGGAGAGTCTCTAATACACGAAAAATTATTAAATAGATTAGTTCTAACATCTTGCACATTTCACATTTCAAGTTATAAATACATAACTATACATGAATGATTAATAATAAAATACAAGGAAAACAATGAAGGTAATTAAAAAAATCACCTTGAATGCATCTGACTCGAAGTGCTCGCATAGAAACTCTCACTGGTCCTCTCTCCCAATGAAATCTGAAGGCATGCCAGAGGGCCCTTCCTTCAGATAAGCTTTGTGACACTGGTACTTCCAGTCCTTGTACCTCTCTTGTGCCTTCTTCAGTATCCAATTGAACATTGGCTCATCATTTTCATCCCAGTACTTCGGCTAAGTAAGAAATAAAAAAAATTTCTCATGTTAAGCACTAAAAAATAAAATAAAAAAATTAATACACTCAATTACTATCACAAAACACATCTTTCAATTCATATCAACACACAATACTTTACACACATTCAATCATACTTTACACATATCCATAACATTTTCACTTTATAAGAAAACTCAGTCTTATGCAAACATATCCTTAGACATGAAATTTTATCAACAGAGAGATGTCAATTCAACTAGTTCATGCCTTCTAATTACATAAGCAATCATATATATGTTATCAAACAAATGTAATTAAGTAAATTTACTTTTCATATACTTTTCAGTTACTTACCAACATTTCATTCCACACCTTCCACTTCTCGGTCTGATCAAGGTCGTATAACGTCTTTGCCCTCATTCCCACCAGACTCCGTATGGCGTAATTGATATCATGTGCCACCAAGCTGTTAATCCCCCTCACGATAGGGTCTTTTACACGGGGGCAATACTCCAGCTTGATCTTTTTCCCCGTTTGTTGAACGATATCCTCCGTCTTCTTTTTCGGGGCCCGAGCTACAATTAACATGTGAAAATACATTATGATACTTAATACACAAGAGGATATATGTTGTGGGTAAGTGGCATGAAAATGAAAGAGACATATTGTACTGCAAGTTTACTGACCCCTAGTAAACTTCTACTGGGTTTACTAGGGGCAATAAAGTTATTTATTAGGGTAAAAATGAGTATCTGTTATGTGTAATTGACATGAAAATGAAATAGACATACTGTACAGAAAGTTTATTAACCCCCAGTAAACTTCTACTGGGTTTACTAGGGGGCAATAAAAATTTTGATTAGGGTATCTGTTGTGTGTAATTGGCATGAAATTAAAAGGGAAATAATGTATTTCAAGTTTACTAACCCCTAGTAGAAGTTTACTAGGGGGCAGTAAATTAATACACTTACATGTTGGGCTTCTAACTTTGATTCGAGCGCTGCCAACGATGCATCTTGCAGATTTGGGTGCGGTTGCGGACACCGATTGAGATCCCGTTGAACAACTGTCAACTGTAGGGGGCCTCACGATTAAGGGGTGAGCCCCTGGTGGTACTGTCTCAGCCAGCATGGGGGTAGGATGGTTGCTACTACTAGTTGAGTCGACACTCTGCCGTATTGACTCCATCAAAGCACTGGCCTGAGTGGCTCGGTCCTTCCTCTTCCCCTTGATCACCATATCTTGCACATGAATAACACACAATTGTTAGTCCACAGTAAATGAGTGAGTAATAGATAAGATTATGAAAAATATATCCATAGAAAAGCATACATGAATAACAAACCACTTGTCTTTCTTCCATTTTTTTTTTTTGACTTGATGCATTGTGGATACAGAAAACACTAACAAAAGCTGTGAGCCATAAGTATTCGTAAACAACTCAAAATAGATTCAACATTGCTAACATTGCTATACATTGCTATACATATCTATGAATTGAAAACAACAGGAAACACAGGTATAAACCAAATACAAGGGAATCCACCCGAATCTTTAAACGGCTGAGAGAATAACTATTACGAGAGAATATAGACCTCAGTATGGAGGATTTAGGCTTCGTCGCAGGTGGTGGCGAGATTGGAGGCAGTGATAAATAGGGAAAAGCGAGATCAGAGCGGAGGCAATGAGTGGAGGAGGTGGGTGGTATCGACTTTCCGACTTTCCGTTGCCGCCTTAGTACTTCTAAGACGACGATAACAACAATTTCCGTTGCCTAAAAATATTCGTCGCCTAAAAATATTCGTCGCCCAAAAAAAAGGCGCAAAATACACCCGCCCAATATTTCAGTATCCTAGGCAACGGAAACGATCTTTTCATTGCCTTGGTTTGACTAACCCGACAAATTGTTCAATTTCCGTCACCTAAGTAACACAAAATTTTATTTACCCGCCAAATATTTCGGGGAACCTAAGAGACGGAAAGTGGACTTTCCGTCGCCTTAGGACTTCTAAGACAACGAATTCTTCATGTTCCGTCAACCAAGTATATTTTTAAAAATTATGGACATTTTATTATATTTACATCCGAGTATTTTCGTGTAACTTTTCAAACTAAACCCAACTGTACTTGCTCCATGTAAGTATTCGTACATAAAAAAGCATACATATGCATTTTTAAAATTACACATGTAGAAATTAAAAATGGAAATTTGCATGAATAATTAATGGTTACAAATTAATTTAAAATGGAACTTGTCTGAAGTTATGCCAAATTAATACAAGTAGATTAGACCGATCGAAATCCACAATAATGGTTACATTAATCATACTCATGATAATCTGAGTCGTCCGAATCATCATCCTCCTCAGTTTGGTCAGAATACTCATCATCCTTTATGTATTCGTCATCTATGAAGCCGTCGTCATCATGATTGGGATTTGCATTGTAGCGAGTTCAGTTTAGATGGTGTAACTGGAATGTAACCTATGATAGCCGGAATGTGTTGGTTGTTGACACGAATATCCTTAGTATCGGGGACTACATGTGGAGATTCTTCTTGATATGGTTCAATCGGTTGATCAGTTATTGGTTCACTAGGCCCACTCTCATCATCCCCTCCCAGTGTAGCTGCACTCCAAATATTCCTATGTGACATCACCTGCACCACTTTCCAACCCTCACCCATAGCCGGATCATCAAGATAAAACACTTGTTTCGCCATGGTGGCAAGAATAAACGGCTCATTCTCATACCATACACTGTTTGAGTCCACTAATAACAAGCCACGATCCAGAATTGTACTCCTTCGTCTTGTTAGGTCAGTATTGAACCATTTGCACTTGAATAACATGACTGGCATACCTTTGTGGTAGATTAGTTCGATGACACTGACAAGAACCCCGTAGTAGTTGAAACCCAAACTCTTAACCATGACTCCATTGTTTTGGGTGACATGGCCTTCATCTCGTTCTAACGTCACAAACTTAACACCGTTCACAAAACATCCAGCACAAACTCTGTGGCTTTAGGGTCCTCCAGCCAACAAGTGCAACTCCAGGTCGTAAGAAGTAGAAAAATGTTATAGAATGTGCATCATCTGTAACAATTTTAAGAGCAACGTTCTTACATTATGTAACATCAAGAAACAACATATATTTAATTTACGTAACTCCAAATATATAGAGATAGAAGAGGTACCCAAATAGGGAAGTAACTAGGAAAATCTCTCGTGTATGACTTCGTTACCATCCTGCCTTTCCAAATGGGACTTCAAGTACCGCTTGGCTTCTTCGCAATGTGGAAGGACAGACCAATGAGCCTCTTTGATCTCAGCATTACTTAATCTTTCAGAATTACTTAACCTGCCATACGGTTTAACATCGTTGGAAACAACTGATAGATTGAATTGATGACTACTACCCGCTCCAGATGATTCCCCCACTGTGTCTTCATCATTGAGATATGTGTTGCAGTAAGTTACGCACTCAGCCTGAATGTATGCCGTTGTGATCGACCCTTCAGGAAAACGTTTGTTTTTGTTCTTCTTCTTTAAATCCTCCAGTTGTCTGCAAAACAGATATTTATTCTCTTACAATAAATATTTAAAAAAAATTATCTTAATTTGAAAGGATGATTAATTAATATGAGTGCATCTTAATTAATTAATTAGAATAAATATGAGTGCATACCTCTCATTTGGATAACAGCAGGGATACTGTACCAGACCAGTAAGCAATACTTGTTCGGGAAGGTGGATCATGAGGTGAATCATGATGTCAAAGAAAGTTGGGGGAAAGATCCTTTAGCTTGCACATGATGTACACAATGTCTTATTGCAATGATCGAACATCAGACTTTTTAAGCTCTTTAGCGCATATCCTCTAAAAGAACTTTGACAAAGACACTAATGTGTCAACCACATCACTCTACAAATACGGTCTAATGACCACGGGAAGAAGACGTTGCAGCAAAACATGACAGTCATGAGTCTTCAACCCAGTAATCTTATTTTCCCCTATCTTAACAAATCGAGCGATATTCTCTACATACCCGTGAAGATACTTAACGTTATGAAGCCACTGAAACAATTCCGTCTTCTTTTAAGGATGGATTGTGTAGCCTACTTTCGGCATTATGACTTCTTCTTTTTTTGTTCTCTACTAGCCATAGCTTAG
The DNA here is from genome assembly GCA_010134655.1 of Fragaria nilgerrensis. Classification (NCBI taxonomy): domain Eukaryota; kingdom Viridiplantae; phylum Streptophyta; class Magnoliopsida; order Rosales; family Rosaceae; genus Fragaria; species Fragaria nilgerrensis. Next base: position 192,675 of record WPAB01000126.1, read on the forward strand.
GGCGTATACCCATTTTCTTAAGATCAACACGGGCTTTAGGGGTGTCCTTGTTCTTATCTTTGAGATTCAGAATTGTTCTAAGAACGCTATCATAAACATTCTTCTCTATGTGCATGACGTCCAAGTTGTGTCTGATTTTCAAGGTCGACCAGTAAGGCAATTCAAAAAATACACTTTTGTGCGTCCAATACTTAAACTCATCAAGCGTGAGAGGATTCAAGTCAGTTACTTCTTTAGTAGTGCTCAAATATCCGAACCAGTGTTGGTTAAGCCTCTCCAAAATCCACTCACCAGACCTCCTTGGGGGTTTTGGATTATGCTCCTCAGTTTCATCAAATGCCTCAGCATCCCACCGCCACTCGGGATCCTTGTCAAGATGTCTACGAGATCCCAAGAAAACAAATTTTATCGGCGTGGCGATTAGAATTGACGTCATCTAAGCATACCGGGCAAGCCTTGTACCCCTTAGTTTGTTGGCTAGACAACATCCCGTAAGCTGAAAAATCACTGATGGTCCAAATAACAGCTGCTTTCATCATGAATGAAGTTTGACCATGCCTGTCAAAAGTAGGGAGTCTATTTTCCCATAACTCCTGCAGCTCGTCAATTAATGGTCTCATGTACACATCCAAACACTTTCCTAGAGAATATGGCCCTGGAACCATATGCATAAGAAAATTGTACTCCTTCCTCATACACATGTTAGGAGGTAGATTGTACGAAAATACTATCACACGCCAAATGCTATAAGACAAATTCATGTTTCCAGTAGGATTGAATCTGTCTGTTGCAAGTCTGAATCTGACATTTTGACAGTCTCCAGCAAATTCAGAAAAAGAGCGATCAAAGTGCTTCCAAGCCTCCCCGTCTGCAGGGTGTGTGAGATTATCCGGATCTATCCTCTGTTCTCCCTAGTGCCTTGTTCTTATCTTTGAGATTCAGAATTGTTCCATGAACGCTGTCACAAACATTCTTCTCTATGTGCATGACGTCCAAGTTGTGTCTGATTTTCAAGGTCGACCAGTAAGGCAATTCAAAAAAATACACTTTTGTGTGTCCAATACTTAAACTCATCAAGCGTGAGAGGATTCAAGTCAGTTACTTCTTTAGTAGTGCTCAAATATCCGAACCAGTGTTGGTTAAGCCTCTCCAAAATCCACTCACCAGACCTCCCTGGGGGTTTTGGATTATGCTCCTCAGTCCCATCAAATGCCTCAGCATCCCACTGCCACTCGTGATCCTTGTGAAGATGTCTACGAGATCCCAAGAAACAAATTTTATCGGCGTGGCGACTAGAATTGACGTCATCTAAGCATACCAGGTAAGCCTTGTACCCCTTAGTTTGTTGGCTAGACAACATCCCGTAAGCTGGAAAATCACTGATGGTCCAAATAACAGCTGTTTTCATCATGAATGAAGTTTGACCATGCCTGTCAAAAGTAGGAAGTCCATTTTCCCATAACTCATGTAGCTCGTCAATTAATGGTCTCATGTACACATCCAAGCACTTTTCTAGAGAATATGGCCTTGGAACCATAAGCGTAAGAAAATTGTACTCCTTCCTCATACACATGTTGGGAGGTAGATTGTACGAAAATACTATCACACGCCAAATGCTGTAAGACAAATTCATGTTTCCAGTAGGATTGAATCCGTCTGTTGCAAGTCCGAGTCTAACATTTCGACAGTCTCCAGCAAATTCAGGAAAAGAGCGGTCAAAGTGCTTCCAAGCCTCCCCGTCTGCAGGGTGTGTGAGATTATCCGGATCTATCCTCTGTTCTCCCTGGTGCCTTGCCTGGTGCCATCTCATATGCTTGGCCGTATGTGAAGACATGTACAGACGCTGCAGATGAGGACCCAACGGGAAGTAACGAAGAACCTTCCTAGGAATGGGCGGGTTTTTCTGTTTAGATGCAGTGTAAGCTTTATACCTTGGCTCATAGCAGTGTGGGCACTCAACTACATCCTTGTAATCCTTGTAATACAAGATGCAGTTATTGACGCAAGCGTCTATCTTCTGGTGATCAAGATTGAGGTCAGCCAACATACTTTTTACCTAGTCGAAATTTTTCGGACAACTGTTACCTTTGGGAAGCACTTTCTTCATAAGTGCAATATCCTCATCAATACATACGTTACTCTTTCCCCGCTTGTTTTTGATCTTCATTTGCTCTATGACGATACCCAACACAGTATGCTCACTTTGTACTTCCCGTATAAGCCTGTTGTATTTATCATAATCACTGCTGTAGTCAACGTGGGAGACATTAGGGAAGGTGTCAGGGGCGTTGTTATAAACAACATTTTTCTGATATCCTGAGGTGGCGAACGGGAAGACATCGTTTAAGAGGTTCATCACAGCAGGGTCCCCGTAACTAGCATTGGAAGATCATGCCTGCTGATTATGTTGTGCTTGAATTTCTGCAAATGTAGGCATTTGAACTTGATTTTCGCCGTGCCATGTCCATGTGGTATAACTATCACAAATACCGTTTAGTGCCAAGTGAGAATACATGTCTTCATATGTTACTGGTTTCCGATTGAGACATTTGTTGCATGGACATATGTGAATAACTTTGTCTGGAAGACTATGTAGACGCACGAACTCAAGAAAATCAAAAATACATCTCATATAAAGAGGGGACCCCCTCCCTAATTGCATCTAGCTCTGGTTCATGTTGTACACTATAATAATAGGAAACAAAAATATATAATTAAAAAATCATGAATAATAAACGAGAAATATATATATATATATTTTTTAGGAAAAATGACTATTTAGTCAAAAACAGGGATTTTAAACCCCAATAAAGTAATGAAAAAAGTAATGAGTAGCCCATTTTCATGTTTTAATGCGAAATAACAATTATACCCTTCACATTAATCTCCCACTCTCCCACTCTCCACGAAAATGAAAAAAAAACTCTCCCTCCCACTCTCCATGAAAATCAAAAAACTGTACGTCTCCCTCTCGATCACAATCTCTGGTTTAGGGTTTAAAACGATCTCCACCATTCCATTGATCAACGTCGCTCTTTCGTTAAATCTCAGTTGACGACGTCGCTCTCTCAATCACGATCTCTAGTTTAGGGTTTAAAACGATCTCCGTCATTCCATTGATCAACGTCGCTCTCTCGTTAAATCTCAGTCGACGACATCGCTCTCTCGTTAAATCCCAGATTAGTTCGAAATCGCTCTCTGGCTCAGTCTCAGTCGATCTATGGATAAGTCTCGGCGTCGATCTCTGCTTCAATCGCTCACGCTCTGCGTCACTCTCTGGTTGAGTATCAGCGTCGATCTCTACTTCAATCGCTCTGACTCGACGTCGCTTGAAAAATCCATAAAAACAGGTACATGTTAGATTTTATTTAATTTAGACTTATTTTGGATGTCTCTAATGATATTGAAGCTTGATGTTCTGATTTATAGCGATTAAAGGCCATGAATATGAAAACATGAAAATTCTAGGGTTTCTCTGTTCAGAACTGTTACAGATTGAGATAAATGTTGTCTTTGTTGATTTTTGTAAGATTTACTGTGTATAATACTGTAATGCAAGTTTACTGACCCCTAGTAGAAGTTTACTGGGGGCAGTAAACTTTATTTTTTGCATATGCAGTTTATAAATGTAAGTTTTTACTACTTATATTCAGGATCAGAAGAGGTTCAAGACATTTAATTATTGATAAGAGCATAAAATGCGATGATTTTATAGTTTAACCTTTGCATTTAACTTAGCTATTTTCCTTTAAAAAGATTGTTTTAACTTTGTTATTTTCTTAGGTACTTCGTGGAGTAAGATAATGCAAATATGTGTTCAACTGATGTGAGCAAGGCTTCCAATACGAAGTAGAGATGTCAAGGATGGAGTTTGATCATTCACATGGTCAAAAATATCAAGGAAAGGCGATGGAACCACTTCACCAAAATAGAAGCTGTAAACGCAAAAAGCTGAAAACTGGTTTATGCTTATTTTCTCCGGTTTTCAAGGCCTATTTCCATGAGGTTCCGAGAATGTTTTCACTGAGATTACTGCCCAGATTTGTAGAGGTGCGTTTGTAGATCAATTTGGACTCAAGAATCATCCAAATCGGTGATGAAATCATGGAGTTATGAAGCGTCGAAGTTGGACAGAAAATCAGCAGTTCCGGAAAAGCTGTGCAGCAGTCAAGTTCGAGGCAGTGTTTGGGCTGGATTCTGAGAAGATTTCTTGGGGGTTTTTGCACGATTTTGAAGAGTGACATCATTAATATAATTTTCCCAAAAGCCAAGCCCAGATTATATATGGAAGACATTCAAAAGATAGCCCAAACATGGATTCTAATCAAAGAAGGAAACATAGTTTGAAAAGGAAGCTTTGAAGACTTGGAGACTATTTAAGGCAAAACCCTAATACCATAATGTTTTTTTCTCTAAGCCATCATATGGGAAGAGGGAGCCATCAAGAACTCAAGGAGAAGAAGTAAAGTTCAGAGCCCAGAAGAGATCGATCTCTCGACTCAGAAAATCGATCTTTTCCCTTGTTTTTCATCTTTCGTATTTTCTTTTCTTCCCGAATCTTATGAAATTCTCTGGTGTGCTTTCAAAGATGATGAGTAACTAATTTTCCCTTAGTTAGGGGCTTCTTCCAAGCCCTAGACATGGTGTCACTATGAAGTTGGCGTTTATTTAATTTGTTCCATGGATTTCGGATATTCATTGGTTTATCGTTATATCATTGATCAACTTTGTATGTTTATTGATGGTGGCCAACATTAGTATGCATGCTAGGTTGTAAAGCTATGAATGTTTTGTATGATCATCATGTCTACTTGCATTCTAGAGTAGCGAGTGAGTGACTTGAGCCCATTCATATAAATCAATGTCTAGGTAGATTAGGACAACATCAGTACCGACATTGTCTAGCCTTATTCATAATCTTTTAGACCTTAATGACTTCTAGGTGAGAGCTATGCGAGAACATCACTCTAGGCTCCATTCTAAATGCTAAGTTAAGTTGAAAACATCATTCTCTTAACATACCAAGTAAGAAAGATTGATAAGTTAAGTTCAACACATCATTGGCTTAGCTTGAGTAAGGATATCCGAATGAATTGAACATGTTAGTAAACACATCATAGGTGTAATCATTGTCTAGTGGTGAGGAGTAGTTCCTAACTAGTTTTTGTTATTTGATTTCCAAAACCAAAATCCCAAAATTTAGTTTTCTGTTTTTGAGCATTCTGTCTGTCATATTTCTGAATTTTGTTAGCATAGCAAAACTACACAGTTTTCCCCCAAATTTTGTGTGTGTCTTCGTCAGTGTGTCTAGTTTCTCCAGATTTAATTTCGTAATTTTTCGTTGGGTCTAGCTATAGGTTTTATTTTCATCTTTGTCTGGTGTCTGTTCAGTTTTTCAGAGTCATATTTGCAATTGTTAAGTCACAATCCTCTGCGGGAGACACCCTACTTTTCTATACTACCATCGATAACTTGATTGTGATTGCAGGGTTATTTGTAAGTCTATTTTAGAATTATCAATTATGACTTCTGAATCCGAAGAGGATTTGGTTCAAGAATCTGGAGCTTCTATGAGGACATAACAAAATATATGAGAAGTTTTACAGAAGATAAAGTCGAAGAAAAAGAGAAAAAAGGTCCAGAAAGGTGTTGCTGCTGAAGAAGAAGAAGACGAAAACAGGCGGAAAAAGGAAACAAGCGGAGACAGATTCAGGGGAGGAGGAGGAAGAAAAAGGAAGAAAGAAGAAGGACAAAGGAGGAGAACTAGGGGGCTTGACCAAGATCAAACACGTCCAGCAAAAGTGCTCACTGACATCATTTTATATGTTAATGTATAGATACAAGGAGAGCATCCCAGAAGAATCATGGGAGTTGATAAATTGCACTTGTTTTTGGGGAATAATTGAAGCATTCAGATTAGGCAAGATTGATGAGGATCAAGTGAAGAAGCTTGAATCTGATTTTGAGATCCTAATGAGGCACTACAACAGTGACAAGAAAAACTTCATATTTGGGAACAGGGAGATTGAAATTACGGAGCATGATGTGCATTCAATTTTTGGAATAACCAAAGAAGGCTTAGATAGGGATATCACAATAGAACATAAATACTGCAAGGGCAAGAAGAAAAGCGGAGATTCTACTGACTTTGGAAAACAAACAAGAAGAACAATCACCATAAATGTTATTGATGACACATTAATGGAAGAGCTGAGGAAGATTCAGAAGAAGAAAAGGGATCCAAGGAAGATAGCCTCTTTGGTTATAATATACCTTATGTAAGTTTTATTTTTCAGTAGAAGCGGGAACCACATTGAATGGAAACTGATACTCAAGTGTGAAGACCTTGAAGGCATTGACAAATACAACTGGTCACATAAAGTATTAGAATTCTTGCACCAAGGACTTCACAAGCACGTAAAGGGGGAGCCAAAAGTTTTGAACGGATGCCTCCTTTTGGTTCTATACTGGTTCCTTGAGAAAACAAAAATAAAGAAGCGGATTATCGGGAAAGAGAAGGAGACTCCCAGATTTATAAGATAGTCAATACAAGAGATCATCAAAGAAAATGAGTATTTGAGAAGACCTGAATTTCTAGAGGTAATAATAATATTTTTTCTTTATATAAAATTATTGCATTGTATTTTTTGTTTTTCGAAAAACTGATTTGTGTCTTATAAATGTAAAAACAAGAACTCATAATAGAAGGTCCATGGATGGATGATGAGAAAACGAGTTCTGGCAATGATGAGCGGCAGCAAAGTAAGAATGGAACACCAAGCTTCAATGATTGGGTAAGTTTGAATGGTTACTAACACGTAGTAAAACTATTGGCAATGAAAATGGAACTTGAATTGCAAGTTTACTGAGCCCCAGTAGAAGTTTACTAGGGGGCAGTAAACTTCTACTAGGTTTACTAGGGGGCTAAAAGTTGTTTATTAGGGTATTTGTTGTGTGTTGTGGCCGTGAAATTGAAAAGGAGATACTGAATTGCAAGTTTACTGACTCCTAGTAGAAGTTTACTAGGGGGCAGTAAACTTCTACTGGGTTAACTAGGGGGCTAAAAGTTGTTTATTAGGGTATCTGTTGTGTTGTGGCCCTGAAATTGAAAAGGAGATACTGAATTGCAAGTTTACTGACTCCTAGTAGAAGTTTACCTGGGGGCAGTAAACTTCTACTGGTTTATCTAGGGGGCTAAAAGTTGTTTATTAGGGTCCATGTTGTGTGATGTGGCCTTGAAATTGAAAGGGAGTTATTGTATTGTTTATTTGGATATAATTGTTTAACAACAACGATGTCGTTGTTATAACGTGTACAGGAGTTGCCGATAGAAGATATGAAGAAGAAGCTGATCGAACTTGCCAAAGCAAATGAAGAACTGGTGAAAAAAAATACTGAATTGCTCGGCAAGTTAAAGAAAGCGGAAAGCCAAATGATTGAGCTAGAGAAAGAAAGGAGGGCAGACAAAAATCAAATTAAGGCTCTCAAGATACAGTTACACAAGGCGGCAAAATATACTCAGACAAAGCAGATAATATGTGTAACTGAGGAGAAGGAGGAGGAGGAGGAGGATAGGTCAAAGCAGTGGCGTAGCCAGACATCTCACTTAGAAGGGTCAAATTTGATTAATTAGAAAATTAATTTATTAATTTTCATTCACTCTTTAGCAACAACACAATTTTACTTAAAAGAATGACGCAAACTTAATTTCAACAATATTTTTGTTCTATCATTATCATCTCTAATAAACCTTGGATTAGAATTTCATGCACGATAAATATTGAAAAAAAATAAGATATTTTTTCTTTTGTTTGAGAGATAATGCATGTTGATGTATGGTAAACATTAATGTGTTGTTTCCATTTAGTAAGGTAAAAAACCCTTAACACGATTTGTATTAATTGGATTAAGTATCTGAATAGTATAAATTTTTATTTCATTCCATTATTGTTGAAGAATATTTAAGACTAATTAAGAATTTATTAGAGAAGAAGGGTCAATTTATGTTTTATTTCTAGTAATATCCAATACAAATGAAGGCTAATTACTCTTTTTGAAAATTTGAGAGGGTTCAATTGAACCCCTTGCCCCCTAGCTAGCTATGCCATTGGGTCAAAGTCGGTTGAAGAGAAAGATCATAGCTACAGAGAGGAGCAACCAGGAACTGAAGAGGTAAGAGTAGAAATCAGTTTACTAACCCCCAATAAATATTGTGTTTTCTGAATTTTTTTTTGGATAACTTGTATGTTTTCTTTTGTGTAGTTTTTTGAACCAACAGAACCAGTTTCGTTGTCAGCTATATTTCCAGAAGACCGATGTCGACCTGTCTAAAATAGACAAACTTGTTGCTAAAGCTGTGCAAATGGCTGGAAAAAAAATTAATGAAGAAACTAGCTTCAAGAATAAAGGACAGCAAGTAGAAGGGGTCAAGAAATATGTCAAGAAAAGGAAACAAACTATGGAGACGCGCTCGATTGAAAGAAACGTCAACTTGTACAAGCATGAGGCAGAAAAGAGGAACGAAGAAGAATGGGAGTATGACACCCCTGAAGGGCTAAAGCCAGCAAAAAGAACAAAGAAGAATGGTATTGTTATTCATGGAGTGAACTGCAACACCAATACATGGAAGTTCTTGGATGAAAATGTGGCGTACCACTATAAGAACTGGTTTGATTTGAACATGGACAAGAATGATGAGTAAGTTTATTCTTCCCTAGTTTATATATAACATTACAATTAGTTCTCTGGTTTGACTTGCTTAATTATGACTTATTTGTGTCTGCACAGTTTTCGGTATTGGGAGTGTTGTGATGGTATCATCGGCTTGAAGAGAATAATTCAAGAAGGAGAGACTACATCTAATGTGAGAAAAAATTACTGGTCTTACTAACCCCAATAAAGTTGATGTTTGAGTAACCTAAGATGTATTCTTTGTTGTAATTTGTGACTTATGTTGTACATGTAGACAATCAGGGTGTACCTCTAAATGTTGAAAGAGGAAGTGGAAAAGAAGAAGGTCTCGGTCAGATTCCTAGACATAGAGGCAGCGGTAAGTAGTCTAACCTGAAATAGTAGCCTGCCGCTGGACCGCGGTCTCCTCCGTTACTTTTTCACAATCTTACTACTTGGTTTTATAAACACAGCGCGCGGCGGTGGTACATGAACAAAAATTTAAGGAGTTCCTAGCTGGAGGAGGAAAACAGAGGGAATTCAAATGTAATGAATTGGATATAGAGGTTTCCATTATTAATCATCTATGGTCCATCTTCAGTAAGGACCTGGTTTTTATTTCGGTACATCACGGGGTCAGCCACCATTATACCTTGGTCATGATTCACAACAAAGATCGATGCTTCTATCACCTCAACTCAATGCTACCGCCAAAAGAAGAATACTTTGCCAACACCAACATCCACTTTCAAAATGCAATGGGAGTGGTGAGTTGTAACTGATTTATTAGGATAAGAAGTTTATTGTGGGACAGTAAACTTCTCCTGGGTTTTGTTTGTTGCTTGTTCTCTTCGTTTGTTTGAGTTGTAATTTACTTGTGTGTTGGAACCAACAGGTGAAGCACATTATGGTGTTCATCAAACACGTATATGATTCCACCATATACCTTCTCAGAGTCTCAGCCAAGAGTTGGACCCTGAGGAATGGAGGGAAAACTATGGCGAGCAGGACAGCTAGCCAAGGAATAAAGGTTGACGGTTACTCGATGATGAGTGCTGAAGAGAAAAAAACAAGAAGATGGATGTTGGACCAAAACATTTATCAAGCAAGATACCAGCTGATCGATGTCTTATCCTGCCCGCAGCAAAAGTGTTCATCATAAGTACTTTTAATTAAACTTCATTTAAACTATTTTACTGGGGTTAGAAATTACTTGTCTGTTTTATTGGGGTAAAAAATTTAGTAACACTGTTTCTTAATAGAGAGCCTATGTCATGGGAAAAAACCGACAGAAGATGGTGGTAATGAAATGAGGAAGAAGATGCTGCTAAAGTTCATGGACATCAATATAGAAAAAAATTAGTGTCACTTTAGATGTAGGATCTTGAAAAATATGAAAATATGTAGTATTTTGGTAGTGTTGCAAGAACATATGAATTATCTTCAATTTCAGGGCCAAAACTTATTCTTTTATTTTGGTCTATTCCTTTGATCTTTTTGTCAGTTTCAGTTATCTTTGGTTGTCAGTTTTAGTTTTTTTTTTTGTTACAGGGTGGTTATTGGGGGT